>PVIA01007492.1:0-82649 GCA_004024845.1 Tonatia bakeri
TAGATTTGCTACTATATAATTTAATCTAATATTGAACACACATATTTTATAGTTAATTTTAATGCTACAGATTCATATATAAATTCATCTGACATTAGGAATATTTTACTTAGCACTGGATCATTTGCAAATCCTGACTTCTCCCACTTTCCAATGTAACATATGTTTGATTTTATTGATCGTAGATAGTTTCTTTCTCTTACCCTCTCCTCCTCCTCTGCCTTCTTTTCCATTTACTTATTTTGTAACTTTTGGTTTATTTTTGTTTCTTGCCTTTACCAAGAAAAGTCTGACAACAACAAATAATCTGTCTCTTTTTGATCAGATGACAAATAGAACATTGGATGAACTGAGCTTTTTATTCTATTTCTGTTTTGTTTGCTTCATACTCTTTAAACGCAGACACTTTGTGGACTTTTTTTCTTCTACCCTTTCCTCCTCATTCATTTACAAATTTGGAACTTTTTAGTTACTCGAAACATTTGGAAGACTACACTCCAGGTATCTGAAACCGCCCCCCTTATTGTAATATCATCCAGGTAACTAAAGCAATATATGAAAAAATACAAAAAACATTTTTATACTTAAACTAATATTAATATGTTCCCTAGTTAAACATACTTTTTATGTTACTCTCAATATTTTGAAACTGACCTATAACTGTTCTTTATTTTACATGCATTTCTGATAACCACAACAATTTTGTGTTCCTACTCACTTTTCATGTTTGTATTGCTTTACAAGGAAACATCGTCATTGATATAATGGTATATGTATGTATACATTAACTACATCCTTAGGAAATGGCTTAGCAAAGTGATTTTCAAGTTACTGCTTTTTCTCATCAGCAATATTAACAGACAAACCTAATTTATGGAGGTAGATTAGATTGGTTTATTCTGACATTCAGATGGAATAACTTCAAATGCTTTTGAGCCAGAAAAAGTCAGTTTTTAATAAATGGGCTCATTGAGATGTTTTCCTGGGGTGGTTTCTTATTTCTAATTATTCATTGCCAACAATTTAAAATACTGAAATCAAAATGATTCAGGATCTTATATCCATCCCTTTCATTTATAAGATTATTATAGCTAAGATTACAAAAGATATACATTTGAGCATGTCATAGCTTTAAAAGTGATTATGTATTTGAAAAGCCATTTGGGTCTCATTAAAAATGAAGCTATAAAGAAAAAAAAAACATCAGGCAAGTATTCTCTTAAGTGCCTTTTAACCCCACCCAGTTTAGACAAAACTGTATGTCTAAATTTCCCTGTAGAATATTAGAAGCATAAAAGAGAGAATTTAACCACAGAATAAATAAAAGCTCAACATCAATTTCTTCATTTTATTTCTTCCTCTCTTGGTTATATTTAGCATTTATTAATAAAAATGTAAAATTCTTAATAAAAAGGGGGGTTGGGAACAATAATCAAGTAGCAAAATTTAAGAATGATCCCTTCTTTCCTGTTCCTTTTGAGTGCAAACAGATTTCCCAAATAACCCAAAGAGCCTCATTAGTCACTAATTAATACCATCTCATTTGCCAGGGATATCATGGGTAAACTACTTAACATCCCCATTCCCCTGATGGAACACCAAACAAAAAGTTTAATTTTAATTTGGCGTTACAAGAAATAGAAAACTCATCTTCTTAGTTTAAATATATACACTCATGTGCCGTACATTGATGTTCTGGTCAATAACACATATGTCAATTTCACCTTAAGATTATAATGGAGCTGAACTAAATTTCCTGCAAGAAATGGAAAGATATAGGGTTGAGAAGGATTTTATTTTTCTCTTTTGGGAGCAATATGTGTGGAACTAGGTAATATTCCATTTCACTCATAGCGCCTCGATTTTGAGTGCACATATCACGTCCAGACCAGTCAGCCACTGACCTGGTTCAGCACAGATGAGCCTATCCCCCAAGTACTTCATATCCAGAAGGCACTACAGCCTTCTCAGATCTAGCCTGATGAGGCTAAGATCTAGTCTTCAGAGTCCTTTGCTATAATTCTTTGTTGGGGATCTAAGACACTGTACAAGGACACAGGCCCATAGGAGCTAACCTAACAAGTATTAAGTGCCACTGACACGAGTAAAAGTTTGTTGTGGTAGTGTGGAGCCAGCCCATCCCTATACTAGGAAACATTTTTAGGTTGAAATGATGTAAAACATAGATAAGTGTTATTTATTCCATCAATTCAATGCTAGAGAGAGTCTTTTGTCCCAGATATGGTCAATGGAACCAAAAATGAATTTACAAAGTCAAAATATTGAGTCCTCAGTTCTATACCCAGTTCATGTTAAGCACACTCTTTTTTTATTTAACTAGTCACCATTGGCTGGAAAGTCCATTATTTATAGCTAACAGCATCTTAACTAATGTAAGAAAGAATTTAGTTTTGTGATTTTCAGATAGTGTTTTATCACAGTCCATATGAAGATTATTTACAAATATTTTAACAGCCTCTGCTGTATACCTGAAACCAATACAAAATATTATTTTAAATTTTTTACTTAATTTTTAAAAAAATATGTATTGGTTTCAGGTGTACAGCTTAGCGGTTACACAATCATATACTTCACATAGTGTTCCCCTCAATATTTCCATCACCCCAACTGGCATCACACTTAGTTATCACAATGTTGGTGACTGTATTGCCTATGCTTGTCTTACTTTCCCGTAACTATTTTGTACTTAGGAATCTGTGATTCTTAATCCCTTAACCTTTTTCATGCAGTGCCCCAACCCCTTCTTCCTTCTGTCAATCACCAGTTATGAATGTGTTTCAATTTTGTTTATTTATTTTGTTCTTCAGATTCTACATATAAATGAAACTGTACGGTATTTATCTTTCTGTTTCTGACTTATTTCACTGAGCATAATATCCTTTATGTCCATTCATGTTGTCACAAATGGTAAGATTCATTACTTTTTATGACCGAGTAATATTATGTTGAATATATGTATACCACAGCACTTTTTTACCCACTTGTCTATCAATGGGCATTTGGGGTGTTTCTATAACTTGGTTATTGTAAATAATGCTGCAATGAAAATAGAGGTGCATTTATTCTTTCAAATTAGTGTTTCTGGTTTCTTCGGATAAATCCCTAGAAGTGGAATCACTGGGTTGTAAGGTCCTTTTTTAATCATCTGTGGAAATGTCATACTGTTTCCTGTCTGCATTCCCACCAACAGTGCATAAGGGTTTCCTTTCTTCACATCCTCGCCAGCACTCGTCATTTGTGGATTTATTGATAAGAGTCATTGTGACAGGTTTGAAGTGATATCTCATTGTGGTTTTAATTTTAACTATCCTCTTCTTTAATGATTATCACAACATTCCTTAACCTGACCACTGTTCCAACGTGCAATAGACCCAACCACACTGCTATGTCAATCCTTATGTTCCTTTATCTCTCCATCTTGATTTCTTACTCCCTCCTGGTACTCATTATTATGGTTACTTACACCTCATCCAGCCAGCTCCTCCTCAATATTTTCAATCAATCCAGCCTGCATTCCTGTTCACAGAGGAACACTCGCAACTTCAATGTCCTATACCGGACCCAGTCAGAAAACAACAGGGGGAAACTCAGGACAGTGGTGATGGAGTCTACAGTAGTGGTTGGTAATATCCTAGGCCTTCTCCACATTCACTCAGCACTTACTCACTGACTCACCAGAGCAACGTCCAGGCTGCGAGCTCCATTCATGGTAAGTCCTACACAAACAAGTCTGCCATTGTTAGCTTTTACATTGTATTTTTACTGTACTTCTTCTATCTTTAGATATGGTTAGATACACAAATACTTGTCATTGTGGTATAATTGCCTACATATTCATCAAAGTGCCATGCTCGGTAGGTTTGGAGACTAGGAGCAATAGGCTACACCAGATAACATAGACATGTAGTAGGCTATACCATCTAGGTGTGTGTAAGTGCACTCTGTGATGCTTACACAATAACAACATCTCCTAAAGATGCAGTTCTCACAATGTATCCCTGACATTAAGCAAGGCATAACTATAACATAAATGTACTTGATTACTGAACTAGTTGTTAATATTCTAAAGTTAATAATGAGTTGTGACACAGTATATACCACACTCTTTAATGTATTGATTTGAAAGAGGGAGAGAGAGGTTGAGAAAGAGAGAGAAACAAAGATTTGTTGTTCCACTTATTTACGCACTCATTTGTTGGTTCTTGTATGTTCCCTGACTGGGAATTGAACCCACGACCTTGGCATATTGGGATGCCATATTGGGATGTTCTAACTCAGCAGTTCCCATCCTTTTCAGCACCAGGGACCCATTTGGTTAAAGATAATTTTTCCACAGACTAGGAACAGGGCAGGGGGAGCCAGGAGGTGGAACTTTGGAGGTAATGGGAGTGAAGCTTCAATCACTAGCCCACCACTCACCTCCTGCTGTGGGGCTCCAATCCTAACAGGCTGTGGACCACTACTACTAGTGGTAGTCCATGGCCCCAGGGGTTGAGGACCCCTGCTCTAACCAACTGAGACACCCAGCCAGGGCCTACAGATCACATATTTTTTTTATTGGAGAGACTAACATGGTTGAAGAGAGAAGTATTTTTTTTTCGTTTGCTTCTTTTTTCACAGAATCATAGGATGAAAGAGTTAGAGGGAGTCTTAGAAGGCATCTAAGACAATGTGCTCCCTGGTCACATTGCCTTCTTTACAGTAACTCTGGCAGCTGCAGTCTGAACTGTCCCTGTGAAATAAAGCATACCATTTCCCAAGGAAGGCATTTCTACACTAAATTCTGCTACTTTCATGAGTGTATTTCTATATTAAACTAAAATCTGTCTGAAATACTAATTTTCTCTAGCTATTTTACTGGATATTAAGCAGAATAAGTTGAATTCCTCATAATATTTGTTGAAAATAAATATGCTCATTAAGTTCCCCAAATATTTATATACAATATTATCTCCTTAAAAAATTCTTCTTCGGCCCTGGCTGGCGTGGCTCAGTGGATTGAGCGCGGGCTGCGAACCAGAGCATCGCAGGTTCGATTCCCAGTCAGGGCACATGCCTGGGTTGTAGGCCACAACCCACAGCAACCACACATTGATGTTTCTCTCTCTCTTTCTCCCTCCCTTCCCTCTCTAAAAATAAATAAATAAAATCTTTAAAGAAAATTCTTCTTCTGACATAATGAACAGAGCTTTTCTCATGTGAAATCAACTGAATATTGCAGATTGTGCATTTAAATACAAGATAAAATGTACTATTGTTTTCATAATGTTGAACACCACTAATAACATTTAAAATTGCATTTCATACAATTGCTTATAATTACCATAATTCATCTGTGCCTTTAAATAAGTGAATTGTACTGCATGTATATTTTGTATCAATAAAGTTAATAAATATACACATAAATATGTACACAAATCTTTATATATAGTTATAAGTCCTTTTTCCTTTCTCCTTTTTACTATTATATTTGTTTTTTTTCTTTGTTTTAATAAGCTAGCTAGAGCATCCCCTAAAATGAAACTGAATTTTTCATCAACTTCACTAATGTACAGTGATATACAGGGCAGGAGAAAAGGAAGATTAAATAACAAAATAGATAAGGTTGAATTATATCAACATCTTAAAAGGCAGGAACAATATTTTTATATGTCTGTAGAATAGTTACACATATTAACTATGAATTAGCATAGAAGGGAAAGGTAAGCAAATTTTAAAAGAGAAATAAAGAAATAATAATTAATAATAAAGATTAACTTTTTAAATTAAGAGAAAAGATTGATCACCTTCAAATAAATAAGAATATTTTTAAACTCCCCTAAGTACTGGATAAAGCAAGAATAAAAACTAGATTTTTTTAAAATCTTAGAACTTTAGATATCAGAAAAAGTGAATGTATGTAAAGCTTTTATCAGAAGAAACTTTAAATGATTTATTATTTAGCCTTAAATAACATCATTAACCAAAAATAATAAAATAAGTTAAATATTAGTAAAATAAAATTAAATGTAGGAAAGCAGGTTGGCAGAATAATAAAACAAAAAGCAAGAGACAATGAGCTATATAATGTAAGAATAATAAAGTTGGTAAATAAATTCCAGATTTGGTTTTATGTTAATGGGTGGGAGTGCTATAAAACAGAATTAACATTTTTTGAGTAGTTACGACATGAAGAGAACTGTGCCAAATACGCACATCTCATGAACAATGATATTGTAATTTTATCTTTATTTTCTGCAATTCAATATTTCTGGCATTGAACACTTATCTTTCTGATTCAGAATATTTAATCTGGTCTTTTCAATATAAATATAGCTCCATTTGTTAGAGTTTAAACTTTAATAGGTCCAGAATTTTCGTTTTGTGTCAATGCATGGCACAGAGCAAGTGCTGAATGCATAACAATGAATGAATTGAGTTGAAAATTCTAAAAAGTTCCAGTCCCCTCCTCACTGCCAATAGATGGTGTTCATGCCTCAGTGTTTATCTGTCTCAGTTTTATGTCGGCATATCATGCAACGTAATTTACCTCAGCTATTTCTCTGGTTCTCTGAGCCCAGTTTTGAGATCTAAAATGTAAGCATATCGTTGTCTCATCTCGGCAGGATGTTCTACTCTACACTTAGGCTGTCAGTTTACTCTACATCAGTTTTAGGGCCACTTGCAGAGTCGCCAGGCTTTCTCTTTCAGCTGGTTTATATTCTCTTCCTGAGGCAGAGGTACCATAATCGCTTTTTCCCAAACGCGCCTGACACAGAGTTCAAGAGGCCTTGGACTCAGGGACTCAGTCCTTGGACTCAGGGACTCAGGCCCAACTCATAGAGAATCAGACAGTGGATTTTTACCTCCTAGTTAAAAACAGCCAGACTAGATGAATCCAAAGCCACCTTCTGCGTCAAAACTCTAGGACTCTATGGAAGCTAATAACATTTATTCCTTTTTTATGGGATGCCCTGCTATTTCCTAGAAAATCATCACACTTTTTTTCCTTTTGCTAATTTTTGACTAGTATTTAGTTATTTTATCTACTATAAATAACATGGAGATATGGAGAGAAATGAAATAAGAAAAATGGAATAAGATAATTTCAATAATTTTACTTTACTGATTCTATCTTTACAGAGAAAATAATATGAAACAAATGTATAGTTACACTTGAAGGAGAACTTAGAACAACTATATTTCACATTCAATGGTCTGAAAAATAGTTTTTGAAAATTATACTATATGAAGGTACATTACTACAGAAGGAGCACCTGACAGGACCCACCACTGGGAAAGGACATGCTCACGATCCTCATAGCTGCACATAGATTGAGGGCCAGTTTGCCAAGTGTATTCTAGCAGGAAAGAGCTTTTGCCTTAAAAAAAACCCTTATACTCTGGTGAATTCATACTCAGTACAGGGCATAATGAAAATGCACATATTCTTCTAAGAGTTTGTTTTTTGAACACATAATGGTTGCCACCTCATAATTAAATAAAACATTTAAACCTTGTACTAGTTTTTGGGAAAAAATGGAGACATTGGAAACCCTAGTAATCATATACTTCTAACACTGATTATTACAAATCCTTTTTGGAAAGTGATAGGATTTAAATTATAACATGATTTTGTTTATTGATACCTTGGTATACTCTATGCGAAAACTGTAACACTTCCTATTTTTTATTAACATAGTGATTATCCCTGTAATGGCAAACCAGATTTTCTGTTAAGATATCTAGTCTACCCTGACTTTTGAAAGTTTGTGATATTATCATAACATATTCCATTACATTGCTTTGTCGGCACACTGTTCATTTTCTGAAATTAAAGCTGTCTTAGGACTTATGTGAAGGTTCTCTCTCTCTCTCTCTCTCTCTCTCTCTATCTTCTCCCTCTCCCCTTTCCACTCTCCCCTCTCTCTCTTTCTCCTCTCAGTCTGCCTCTCTCTCTTCCTCCACCACCCAATGCTGCAGTGAGTTTATTGCAAAAAATGGGTCTGCATAATAATGAACTTTAATCAGTAAAAATAGAAAAATGTCTACATACTTGGAATACTTTAAAGTCAAAGAAAGAGAAAAAAAGAAAGAGAATTCCCCCAGTTAGCTACTTGCAACAGCAAACTCAAATTAAGTTACAAATATTTTAATATGGTGTAAACAATTTTTTCATAAAATGCACATTTACTATGTTTAGTTTTTTTCCATCTCCCTATGCCAGGATGGAAATTGTGAACTTTTAAAGAATACTCTCACTTTGTATTAGCAGTGATAGTACAGCTTTATAAATAAAGATATTTTTTATTCAATAAAAATTTTTTAAATGTTTAGTTGCATAGTAAACATTTTAACATTTTGTCTTATGTTCCTCTTGGCATGCCATTTTTATTCCAATTTAGTCCACCACATTTTTGTGGGCTGATTAATAGTGTGTAATTCTATGTGATTTCCTCCAGTGCATAAGCATTGGCACTGGAAGCACAACAGATCCAAATATGCGTCTTTGGCTTAATGACCAGTGAATAATGCATAGCTCAACTGGATTCCAGTATACAAACACAAAAAAAACAAAGAATGGAAAATACTAGTATCAGTTTTAATTGATGAAGTATCTGGACACATGAGCTCTTAGCTTATTTCTATCCATTTGCAGAACATTTTACATCAGAAAAACTTTTCTTATTTTACTTAAATAGTTTAATTTTTAATAGTCAGCATGTGCTGAGTGCTCACTGAACTCTTTAGTAGCTGGTTTATTTGCCAAGTTATCAGATAGCTGTAGAAACTGGCAATTTGGAAGTCAATTGATAGAAATCTTCATAAGTGATCCCATTCTTTTCTTTCTTTCTTTTTTTAAAAATAAATCTTACTATAGTCAGAAAATAACAGTTGAATTCTATTAAATTAGAGTAAAATTATCTGGAAATGTAGCTTTAAAATGACATTTATACAGAAGCCTAACCATTTAGTAACATACATTATTACTTGACAAAATATTCTCTTTTAAATTGAAGAAATATAAAGTAGAGAATATTGTAACATTCTCCAGAATGGTTTTGTTAAGTAGCAGCCTGGAATGAGCAGCCAGAGGGGAAATACAGGTAGTGTCTTCGCCATTACAATCTAACAAAGAATTTAATACAGGAGGCTAGAAGTAAAAGGTAGACCTGTCTCACCACTTAATTCAGCAGTTCTGAGCCCAGTTTGACAAGATTGCCAGGTGTCCCGAGCATTGTAAGCACAATAGCTCAGGAGAAGGGGAGTCCTTGAGACTATGCTGAGAAAAGAGGCTTTTGTAAGCTTTTGCAGCAATCTCACTGAGAATGCCAGGTGTGCTAAACCTCACAAGCAGGAACAGCAAAGGAGGGGGCGGGGGTCCTTGAGATTCTCTGCTGGGAAAGCGAGCCTTTGTTAACAACTTCACTAACTAGACGGAAAGCTTTACTAACTAGAGAGAAAGTCTTTGTATTAATCCCAAGGTCTAGAGGTGGGGGGCAAGGAAAGGTACTGCTGGAAGCCAGCTAAGGTATAAGACCCCTGAACCCTAGTATCCAGAACTGATCCTAGTGCTCGTAATCCAAGTGCCTGTATGTAGCTTTTTGATTAAGTAGCTTTATTTATTTTATATCATAAATAAACTTGCTAGCTCTTTTCCACTATAGGTGTCTGTCTCTCACTTGAATTCATGTCTTGTAAGAGAGACAAGAACACAGGCTGGGGAGATACCCCTCCTGACTCAGGTCTCTCTCCTTAACAGTTTCGTGAATAATGGCAATGAGCATTTATAAATCATGGATGGGTTTCTTTTATTTCCTTATTTGAAGAAAACAAAAGAGCAATATTTACCTTTTACTTTCTGTCCTCTTCATGAAGAGGTAGGTAAAGATTATTTATTGCTTTTGTTTTTTGTCTATGTATTAAGTAATCATTTTTACAAAATGTTCAAATGGTTAAAGTTTTAGGAATTGTATTCAGTACCGTAAAGTCCTCCAGAATTGGCCATCATTTCCCAATCATTTACTGAATCGGGCCATTATGGGGTCGTAGCCAGTCAATAGAAAATATGTTAAGTAAGAAGTAAAGACGTTGAGGTCAAAAGGGAGGTGATAGGAAAAAACACGGCTACAAAAGAGTCCCTGTCGAGGAGAGAGTGTGCAGATGTACACCTATTCAAAACCTTGGCTTGGTCTGATTCCATCTTTCCATTCGGGAATGGCATGAAGGAAATCTTACTAATCTCAAGAAATACCCAACTGTAGTTTCCCATTTTATGACATCCTGGAGTCACTGTGTGTATTGGATATCCCAGTAATGCTCTCTAGTTATATTCTCTCTTTAGACCAAATGTATAAACTGTCCTTTGTTCACACACAGTCATTCCACTGTTTGGACCTTCTGGTAACACTAAAGTTCATTCCCTTGTGGTAATTGATACATCAGTCACACAAGCCATTTTCTGCTTTCTATACTTCCAGTATCACTGCAGATCAAACATATAGTGCATAAAAGGATAAATGTGCCTGGGGTTTGAAAATGTAAAGTTCACTCTCCCTTAACCACTCACTTTCCCATTTCCTCTCAAGGCAGACTTTGAAAGGCCATTCAGACACCACTTTTTATTCCTCTCAGAAGAACTTAACATGTTTTCCTGATTAAAAGGGAAGAATGGCTTTTGCAGATTTTTCCCCTAGAAAAAAATTATGATAAAATAGAACAGAAAAAAAAATGTCTCCAACAGCAAAAGCAAAACTAAGTTAGAAAATAGCTGTTTAGCAACACATTACTAATGAAACAAATACTGGTGGAAACTTCATTTTTCAATAGAAATAGTGAAAAGCATAACCATATCTGAACATACTACACCACTGAATATATGCTAATGAGCTCTGAATTTCTACTCCTGGTTTTTCTCAGGCCAACCACGGGCCCACTCTGTGCAGAGCAAACGGCCTTGACTCCCCTCCCCTGGAAATGGCATGTGGTCATAATAACTGCTCTGCTTACCATTCGAAGTCACTGTGAGCGGGGGATAAAAAAATTAATGCACATGCTTTTAGAATCTTTGTGTTATTTAAATATGTACTGTTTTACAGATTATATATTTTATGGCTTTATCATTTAATTAAAGATATATTATAATCTTCATTTAGATATTACTCACTAAATATTGACTACCCCATGTGAAAAGTTTTAATAAGTGTTTCCACTGATGTTTTCAAAATAGAGGTGAAAAATTGCACTATTATTTTATATTTACTTTTCTAAGGTTCTGAGAGGAGAAGGAAAGAGACACATAATACACTATTATATTGTTTAAATGGAAAATTTAAGTAGTAGGGACTCCTACTGAACTCATTTTGAAAATGGAATATAGCAAAAACAAATAGAGAAAGAACAAATGATAATATGGAGTGGAGACCTCATGTCAGAGTGGTATACCTGAGGAAATTTAAAGGGCCCAGTACTTCTGGTGACATTTACTAACTTTTAACAATATATGAATGATACTGTCCTATTACCTCTTTTTGTCCCTAAAGTAGCCATCTAATATTTACTAATTCACCCAAATATAAACTATAGAAAAGGCAATGGGTACAGTGGTTGATGACACAAGCTACAGTGCAAGACTATACATGCTTAAATCTTAAAGCCATAGTAGCTTTGCAACCTTAGAAAAGTTACTTAAATTCTCTATGCTTCCATTCCTTCTTCTGTAAAATTGGGGTGACAGTAAATTAACATGTGGGAAGTACTTAGAACAGTGTCAAATATATTATAAACACCATATAGCTGTTAAACATTACTACTTTCTCCACATGTTTTCTTTAAAGTCTCTCAATGAAAAACACTATAAATTAATTGACAATAAAATATATTATTGTAATCAGAAAGATCCAAGAAAATTTAAGGCACAAATAATAGTAACAACAATAACTATCATATACAGAGAGAGAGCTCAGCTTTGCCTGGCACTGTCCTTAACCTGTTACATGTTACATTTAAGTACTATCTCCCCCAAGTTACCATAATGAGCTCCCCTTTGCATGTAAGGAAACTGAGGCATCCCGAGATAAGCTCATTTACCCAAGGTTATACAGCTAGAAAGTGCTTGAGCTGTGGTTTCAACCAGCCACTGTGTCTCCAGAGCTAGCTAACACTGTTAACCTGTAGTGCCTCTAAAGGTACCATGTAGATGTAAATATTTATACCTGTGGTAATTCAAAGGTACTTAGCTGTTAGCAAAAATATCCAGATTCTCCAATATCCTGGATAAACAAAATTGTATTACATATATTTTAAAGTATCATTTAATTTTTTAACAATTTTTAAATTTCAAGCTGCCTTAAACCCTGCACAATAACTTGTATTATATTTGCCACAAGATGGCAAACTTCACCAAGAAGTGCTCATATTTGTGAGGTGCAAGGACAGATCACTAGGTACTTTACATTAGAGACGGCACAAAACAAACAAAAGAAGATGAGTATCCTTCTGTATTTCATGTAAACAGAGATATTTAAATTTCCTTTAGCCATGCTCATTCTTGGCAGAAAATATGCAATAATATTATTCAGCTCATGTGGTCAAAGTTATGCCTATTATTTCTCGTTATTAAAAGCATTGTAACCTGTTCTATATATTAAATGTTCTGCTCTCAAGATCAAAGCTTTGGTCTGACTTTGTGATGCTTTCTCATGAAATATTTTGATTATATAAAGATTATATATCCCCTGGGAAAAATGCTGTCTCAATGCACCTATCCATACAGGCGCTTTAGATGGAAATAAACATTTGCATTGGAACTGCTCTGTGGCCTGTCAGCATCACTGCGGCCCATCACCGCTGTCAGAGCATTACCAGGAGACTAAACACTGGGCAAAAGCCTTGATAAGTTAGACTTACTCTGAACCTTGAAGACAGTCCTTTATGGGCAGATTCTGCGGGCTAATCCCATGCAGAATGTAACTAAAAGTGGGACCTGTTTTACATTTCTGGGCACAATAATATTAAAAAGTGGAATGAAAACGCTATGAGACACATTACAAGGTACACCTTCTTTTTGTCAAAATACAGCCTATTTTTCACATTACAGTTCTAGGAGAATTCCAAGGCATTGCTTGCACTTGAAAAAGCTGTGCAAGGTTAAGGAAGATTTTTATATTTAAGTAACAACTTCCCGAGAGTGATAGGATCGGATCGGCTTAGAGAGCTGTCAGTTCCCTTTAAACTGTGTAGCACAATCTCCAGACAGCTAGCTAGAGGATGGTCCCTCTGTGAGTGGTGGGATCCATGAAAAGTAATGTGTGGCTCCAATTTTCTCACCCCAGAATCTTAGACTGAATCTGTATACTTCACAACTCTGGCCAGCTCTGGAGTAGAAATGGCTTTGAGAGATAAAACCCAAATCTCTTGTGTATGAAGACAAGGAACTAAATTCAGGACTACCGTGCTGGCTGAGTGAGGACACGGAATGCTCAAACCAAACTCTGCACGCTATTATCTCAGTGCTGAGGTTTAAACCTTAAGACCTCTCCTTCTTTATGCACCCCTTAGGAAGGAAAAGGAAGTTTCAAGATGCAAAGCTTTTCTTATGTATAAACTTTTCATCTATTTGTTTACGTGAAGGAGAATTGAGTTGGGCCTTTTTCTTTAAGTCCTTCCTTCTTTTTCTGTGGTCCAATCAAGCCTTACTTACACTCTGTCCTG
Source organism: Tonatia bakeri (assembly GCA_004024845.1). Classification (NCBI taxonomy): domain Eukaryota; kingdom Metazoa; phylum Chordata; class Mammalia; order Chiroptera; family Phyllostomidae; genus Tonatia; species Tonatia bakeri. The sequence goes on from PVIA01007492.1 coordinate 13,714, forward strand.
TTAAAAATTAATGCATCAAAACATTTGCCCAAATTCTTAGACTGGAACCAGGGTTCTATCTCTGGTGTGTCTGTATTCAAATCAGTGCCCCAGGCTGTGCAGTGGCCACCCAGACAGATATTTGGAGATCTACTATTGTGATAGTTGTTAAAACAGGAGGAAGTCAAGGTTTCACAGATTCAGAATCCCTACATAACTTTTGAAGTAGTAAATAATTGAAATTTTTGGAAATTTCTAGTAATAATACTATTACGGGTGTGTGTCTGGATGAAAATTCGTAACAATGATGTTCAGGGGCCCCTTCCATAATCCCTGGGGTAAAAACTTCCCTGAATAGTCAGTGACTTGTGGCTGCTTCTTGCCATTTTAGGACATTATAGGATTAATGGAAAAGTATAAAAAAGAGCATTTTCTCTAAGAATGACTTGTGAGACATATCCATTCAATAAAACAATAATCTGAATAAACCCCATTTGTTTCAGAAATGATGTATAGTATTCATTGCTTCTTTTACAGTTATTTGTATAAAAATTAGTTGTTATAAAATACTAATATAAAGGTATACTAACTAAGATTTATAGTCAAAAATTAGAAAGTACAAGTCTAAGACTAGCGATGTCAGTAATAGAGAACTCTCTGTGTAAGTCAGGAAGGGGATTTCAGTCCATGATCTCTTTCCTGTATCCCTGATGAGCACCATTATGCCCAATTCTGCAAAACTATTATTAGTTAGTATATTAAATTTCTAGTTCTGCTGCCATAAGTTCCCACAAACTTGGCAATATGAGATAACACAAATTTGTTATCTCATAGTTCTGGTGTTCAGAAGTCCAGGGGGATTGGCTGGTTTGTCTCATCTGCATAGAAAAAGCAAGCAGAACTACATTCCTTTCGGGAAGTGCTGTGAGGGGAGAATCCATTTTCAGAGACATGCAGGTTGTCAGCAGGTTGATTTCCATGTGTTGGTGGGACTGAGATCCCTGTTTTATGACTGGCTGTCAGCTGAGGATTGCCCTTAAGTCCTAGAAGCCTTTCTTCAGGCTTGCATAGTCTCAACACCCACAACCGGCAGGAATAAGTGAAATCATTCTCAGGCCACATCTTTCTTGATGTCTCTGCTGCTGCGGTTCTCTCACTGACTCTGCCTTTCTCTTCCACTTCTAAAGGCCCATGCAATTATTTGGGTCAACCGGGATCATCTCTCTATTTTAAGGTAGGTTGATTAGCAAGTACCCTTCTATCCATCTACAAAGTCCTTTCAGCCATGTTGCATAGTAAGGGGTTCCAGGGATTAGGGCATGGAAACTTTTGGGGGCCATTATTCTGCCTACCAAGCTAAGTCGAGTGACATAGACTATTTTATAAGAGAATTATTCCAGCCTAACACATGTTTTTATTGCTAGGTCTCTGTTTCTTTTTGTTTTAATGCATATGCCTATGATTCTTATGTACACTTATTTAAAAATCCTAATTTATAAAAACCATTTTGGAATCACTGGCACTTATCTAAGAATTTTCTTAGTAAATGTCCTTTTTCAAAAATGTATTTTATTTATTTGGTTTTAGAGAGGGGAAGGGAGGGAGAAAGAGAGGAAACATCAATGTGTGGTTGCCTCTCATGCGCCCCCTACTGGGGACCTGATCTGCAATCCAGTCATGTGCTCTAGACCGGAAATTGGACAGGTGACCTTTTGGTTCACAGGTTGACCCTCAATCCATTGAACCACACCAGCCAGGGCAAATTTCCTTGATTCGTCTTATTTTTAGATAACCTAGAGGCAGATTGAAACTTTCTTGAGATTGCTAGCAAATCAATGACACGTTTGATCCTGAAGAAAGTGAAGTTTTGAAACAGAAGCGTGATCAGAACACACTCGAGAGACTCCTGGATAACTGCCTTTGCCGTAGCCTCTGTCCAACCAGCACTTTCAACAGGCAGCACCAGTTGGACTTCTCTGAAACAGATGGCCTCACATTCCTCTGCAGGAAGAGTAGAGTTTGTAACAAAATTAATTTAGCATTTTGTAAAAGTGTAATTCAAAAGGTTTTGATGAATAGTTCAAAATTAAGAACAAGTAGGTTTTATGTGGGAAGTAGGGAGCTTAGATTAAATGAAAACAAGCTGAACAATCAATAATAATGATGTTGCTGACAACAATAACAATAAAAATAATAAAGGAAATAATAACAGCAAATAATTGCTAAAGAGTATAAACTTATTTGACATGTTTGCCAAGGTGCTCAGGAGGAGAACTGAGTGGGGGAGACACCAGGTTGGATTTGGAGAAGAGCAGGCTGAGGGGTGTGAGGTAAGTTTTCTTATCCCCAAATCAATTGATCAAATAGCTGGGTATATTCATGACTTGGGAGGAGCCCAAAGTCATTGAAAATACTAAAATATGGGCTTTTTGAAAATAATAGCTGCTCTGTACCCTCTTAAAATGTTAAATGTTGGCACTGCAGTGTGAGAGGCCTGGGGGACTCCAAGAAATGAAGCAGGAACACTGATTGGACAAACCATCATTTCAAAAGCTCAGCAGACCAGCTGTTTCCGGGGAGACAACACAGCTTCCAACCATATTTTTTTGCTGGCAGGGCACTATTTTTTAAATTTGGGAACCTGAAAACAAAGTTGACACTTCTCAACAAACAAAGGCCACAAAGCAACTTCATAATTACAGAAACTTTGTAGTCACAAAAGTCTAGATGGCTTTATTTAGGTTTTTGTTATAATTCTCCCAAACTCAAGTTCAAGAGATGAGAAAATATTGAGTCAGTGCACCATGTCCAAAAAGCACTGGACTGGGAGATGAAGTGCTCTCCAAAAAGCACTGAACTGTAGTTCTCATATTAGCTCTGTCCCTATATAGTTCTTTCTTTTTCTTTTCCTCTGTGTACATGTGTGTGCACATATCTTTCTCATTGCCCTCTTTATTATAAATATGTAATGCAGTTAAATTAATTTGTCACAGATGCATTTCATCTTGGGTCCCCAATATATCCAGGTTGAGTCTTAATTTTCATACAGTAAATAGTATATACTCTTTGTGGTATACAGTTCTGTGGGTATGAGCAAATGCATATAATCATTATCTTCACCATCATATCATCATACAGAACAGTTCTATCAACCCCCAACATCTCCTCACAAAGCCTTTGTGCACCTTTTACCCTCAGTGCTTGACAACTTCTGATCTCTTTTCAGTTTTTGCTTTTCTAAGTTGCTATATGACTGGTATTATATCATATGCAGTCTTTTGGAGCAACTTACTTGGCTTAAATTCCTAGGAGAATGTATCATATTTTTATTTTATAAAGAAACTACCAAACTGTTTTCCACAATACTGCATTGCACCACTATGAGACTTCCAGTTGTTCCATATCTTCAGCAATAATTCATATTGTTAGTCTTTGCTTTTATTAAACTTTATCCATCCTGACAGGTTTGTAGTGATACTTCACTGTATTTTAATTTGCAATTTGTTATTGACTATTTATGTTCATTATTTCATGTGCTTCTTTTTTAATCATACATATGTAATAAAGTATCTACTAAGATCATTTGTCCATTTTTTATTGTGTTGTTTTCCTATGGTTGAATGTTGCAAGATTTTTATATGTTCTGGATAAATGTTATTTTCAGATATGCTATTTGCAAAAATATTTTATTTTAATTCTGCTGCTTGTCTTTTTAGTCACTTAAGAAGTTATTTTATAAAGCAAATTAAAATAAATTTTAACTTTTCTTTAATTTTTAATCCCCAACTAAGTGGTATATTTGTTGTAATTGATGAACCTGCATCTATATACTATAATCACCCAGCATCTATAGTTTACATTAGGGTTCATTAACTCTTAGTGTTATAGATTCTATGGGTTTGGACAAATGTATAATGACATGTATCCCTCATTATGCTACCACACAGGTATGTGTACTTCCCTAAACTATCTCTGTGCTCCACATATTGATCCCTCCACCCCTCGGAGGCCTAGTACATGCTGATCATTCTACTGTCTCTATAGTTTTGCCTTTTCCAAAATGTAATAAGGTTGAAATCATACAATATGTAGACTTTTCAGATTGGCTTCTTTCACTTAGCAATATACTGTTAAGTTTCCTCCATGTCTGACCTGGCTCATTTCTCCTGAGTGCTGAGTAATATTCCATCCTCTGGATGAACCACAGTTTATTCATTCGCATGCTGAAGTACATCTTGGATGCTATCAAGTTTGGGCAGTTATAAAGATGCTATAAACACCTCTGTGCAGGTTTCTGGTATATACATAAGCTTTCAACTCTTTTGGGTAAATGCTAAGAAAAAATTTGTCAATTTCAAAAAACTTTATGGCTTATGTATTTGGTATCATATCTAAAATCTCTTTGTGAAATCCTAGGTCCTACAATTTTTTTCCATGTTTTTTTCTAGAAGTTATGTAGCTTTATATCTTACATTTAGGTCTATGTTATGTTCTGAGTTTATTTTTGCGTAGTAAAAAATTTAAATCATTTTTGTTTTGGGGCTATGAATGCCCAATTATTTCAGCACCATTTGATGAATAGACTATGCTTTCTCCTTGAATTGCCTTTCACTATAATCCAAAATCAGTTGGCTGCATTCGTGTAGGTGTGTTTGGGATCTGTACTGTTTCATAATTTTTCTATCTTTTCCTGTTACCACACTGTATTGATTGTCATAGCTTTATAGTAAGTCCTCAATTCCAATTTTGCTTCTCTTCTTTTAGAATTATTTTTCTATTATGTTTCCTTTGCCTGTCCATATAAATTTTGAATCATTTTGTCATTATTGACAAAAAAAACTTTCAAAGATTTTGATTGGAAATACACTGAATCTATAGAGAAAATCACATAGAATTAACAGGTTAACAAAATTGAAACTTGAAATCCACAACCATGATATATCTTTCCATTTTAAAAAGCTTTCTTTGATTTACTTATCATTGTTTTCCAGGTTCTAGCTTCGAGTTCTAGGATGCACTTATTTAAAAAAGTATTTCTAAGCATTTATTCTGTTGATGCTATCATATTTGGGATTTTTTGGTTTGTTTGCTGTTTTATTCAAACTCTAGTTGTTCTTCATTGGCATATAGATATGACTGATTTTTCTGTATTGACCATTTATCCTATGATATCGCCAAACACACTTAATAGTTTTGGCAGCTTTTAGGTAGATTTTGGGGGGATTTTTTTACATAGACAATAATGGTGAGAATAGGAAAAAATGTTTTTCCCCCTCTATTCATTAAGGCTTTTATTTTTTGTATCTGGCTTTACTGCATTGATTAGGACTTCCAAAACAAAGTTGACCAAAAATGGGAAGAGAGGATTTTTTTTTTGCCTTTTCATAGCCCTTAGTAGTAAACAATTCAGTTTCTCAGAATTAAGCAAGCTGAAAGACGTAGAATTTTCTTGTTGCCTCTGTTTTACAGAAGCCCTGTATTACAGTAGTTTCATTCTCTTCCTAATTTGCCAAGGGTATTTATCTTATTAATTTTTTATCTGAAACATGAAATGTATTTTTCTACTTTATCTGTCCATTTGGTAAGGATAATGTTTACATTTATAATATTGAATTGACTTTGAACTCTTGAAATTAAATCCAGTTTGTCATGATCTTTAATCCTTTTTATACATTGTTGGATTCAGTTTGCTCAGGATTTCTGTGTATATGTTCGACAATGGGTCTGTGACTTTCTTATAAAGTCTTTGTTCAATTTTACTGTTAGAGTATTGCTGACCTCAGAAGTGTGTTTGGAAGTGTTCCCTCTTCTGTTTTTCTGGAAGAATTTTGTGTAATTGCTGTTATTTTTTCCCTAAGTGTTTGGAAGAATTCATCAGTGAAATCATCTAGGCCCAGAGTTTTTTTGTAAGATTTTAACAATGAATTTAATTTCCTAATAGATATAGAACTACTGAGGTTATTTATCTATTTTGTGCAAATTTTATTAGTCTGTGCCTTTTAAGGAATGTTTCATTCATTTAAGTGGTTGTGTTTATGAGCTTAAACTTGTAAGATTTCATTATTTCCTCCAAGTGTCTGTGGGATCCCTTATAATGCCTAATGCCCTCTCTTTCATTTCTAATATTAGCAAATTCTTCTTTCTTTCTTTTTTCTTTGCCAGTCTTCAGTTTTACCAATGTTATTAATCTTTCCGACAACTTTGGATAACCTTTGCATTCACTGCCTTTCTCTACTATTTTGCTATTTTTGACTATATTGCTTTTTGCTTTAAGCTTTATTACTAGTTTCCTTCTGTCTGCTCTGAGTCATATTTGCAGTTCATGCTCCACTTTCTTAGGTTGGAAAATTAGATTACTGAAGTGAGGTCATTAACATTCCAAATTACATTATACCTCTTTATGTTTAATGTAAAGACCTGGCAATTATATATCTCTCCAATTGTATGCGATAATGTTGCCATGTGAATGCATTTTACATATGCTCTTAAGACAAAATACATTATTATTATTATATTTGTTTTATGGTGCCACATAGTTATATTTTAGAACACTTTCAGAGGAAATACATTAATTTATTCCCCCCTCATTTATTCCATATCTAATCCTTGGCACTCATCTGGTAGATGCAAGTTTCTTAGTATGTTTCTTCTGCCTGAAAGCCTTCAATTACAATAGATTTTTAGATTAGATATAAAGCAATGTGTATCTTCAGGTGTTTTTGTTAGTTTCAGAAAGTCTTTATCCTTTTTTGAAGGGTATTCTCACTGGGTATAGTATCTCGGCTTTTTTCCCAGTACTTCATATGTACTTTACTACATTCTTGCTTGCCTTTGCCACACTTGCTCCTGTATACGTAATATGTGTTTTTCCTCCGACTCCTTTCAAGATTTTTAAATGTGAGTTTATTTTCAACAGTTTGAATATAATTTGATATGCTTGTGTGTGTATGTTTTAACTTATCCTACTTCACATTCCCTGGGATTCTAAGATCTGTGGTTTGATTTCATTAATTTTGGAAAGTCTATGGGTATTACTTCTCTAAAATGTTTCATTTGCTTTATTGCTTCTTCTTCTTGAATTCCAGTTATGCACATAAAAAACTCGTGCCTTCTCACAGTTTCTGGGTGTTCTCTTCTGACTCACGTTGCTATTTTGTTTCTTTTTCTTTATGATCTGTTTTTTAATTGTGTTTTATTTGGGTGATTTTAGTGACTCTTTCTTTAGCTATGTCAAGTCTATCGAACCTATTAAATGTGTTATTTTCTCCATTATTTTTTTATGTCACTATGCTTTAAATTTCTAGTATTTCCATTTGAATCTTTTCTTATGATGTCCATCATTCTGATGAAATTATCTGTCTAATATTAAGCACTGTCTCTCATTTCCATTGAACTTTTTAAAAAACATATTATCCATTTAAAAATAAACTTCCTAGTTTTAAAATTAAAAAAAACCATGAGTGTCATAAAATTTGATTTTTTTTTATCATTTTTTTCTCCAGAAGTATTTTTTGGTGGTTTAATTATTGTTTCTTTAAAAACTAACTAAAATATTAAATTATGTGTAAGGGATATTAAACTCTTTGATGAACACTTGAAACTGATGCTTGTAATTATTTGGTTTTAACTAAGTAAATGTTCTTTTTATTCTTTATAATGTGTCTTAATGTACTTATGGAAAATACCAACTCTAAGTCTCACAGCCATGTGTAACAATTGAACTCGTGCTAACATTAATGGTCTACATTTTAATTTATTAGTTATAAAACCTTTCTGTATTAACTATGAATCACTTTCACTTTCTCTGTGGTGTAGTGAGAGATTTCTTATATGAAATAAATATTATATAAGACAAGTTTTCAGCTCCCAAAGAGCTTCCAAATTATAGTGTGCTACTTCCAAGTAATGGTGGTTTTGACAACTTGAAACAGAAACACAGAAAGCCAAAGACTTAGTTTGAATTACGACTTCCAGTTAAGATGGCAGAGAAGGTAGACACTGTGCTCACCTCCTCTCACCTTCAAATCAAAATTACAACTAAGCTATAGAATAAACATCATCGAAGACCCCCTGAAGTCTGGCTGAACAGAAGTTCTGTAGCTAAGACTATAAAGAAGAAGCCAGGACAAGACTGATAGGAAGGGTGGTGACATGACACTGGAAGGCCCCACACCAGCAGGAATTGAGTCAGGAAGATCTCTCAGATGTGAAGGTGCCTCTTAGGGAGCGAAATACCTAGCTCAACACCATGCTCCCAGCCTGGGGCACTTGTGCTGGGAAGGGGAGTTCTCCTAATGTCTTGCTGTGAAAAGCAGAGGGATTGCACTGAGTGAGACAGAGTGTTGCTGGGAGCCCAAGGAATTTGTCTTGAGTACAGGGCCTGTGTACAGGGGCTAGATGGCTCACAGACTTACTCTTTCTGAGTTCCAGCACTGTGGTCTTTCCTAAAAGCAAAGCTCCACAAATCTCAAAGAAGCGGTGGCTGGCCTTGGCATAAACTGAACCTCTTGCTAAGCAGCCCCAAGCCTGGGTCAAGTAATGACCAGTATGAACTTGCATTGTAACTCTAATTGCATGGCCCTAAGCCTGGCAACAAGCTACAGCCAGTGTTGGCTTGAAACATAGCCACAAACCCAGTGCAACTGGCAGCGGCCCTTATCTCAAGTAGTGATGTCCACCAAGTCTGGCACTAGTGGGCTCAATAAATTTGGGAAGATTAAAGTCATATCAAACATCTTTCCAACCATAATTATATAAAACCAGAAGTCAGTTACAAAAAGAAAATTGAAAAACACCCAAACTCATGGAGGCTAAATAACGTTCTACTAAACAACAGATGTGTTAACAATAAGATCAAGGAAGAAATCAAAAGATATCTTGAGAGAACAACCCCAAAATCTTTGGGACACAGCCAAAGCAGTTTTTTTTAAATCAACAATTACTTTTTTAAAAAATGTTTTACCTAGACTAATCCCTTCACCTTCTTTTAAACAGCATCCCCTCCCTCATCCCAAAGCAGTTCTAAGAGAGAAATTTGTAACAGTACAGGCCTACCACAAGAAACAACAAAATTAGAAAAAATCTTAAATAAACAATCTAACCTTATACCTACAGTAACTAGGAAAATAAGAACTAACAAAGCCCAAAGTTAAGTAGAGGAAGGGAACAACAAAGATCAGAGTGGAAATAAATAAAATACAGTCTAAGTCCAAGAAAAGCTAGAAAAGTTCAATGAAACAAATAGCTGGTTCTTAGAAAACACAAAGTGTGTAACTCTTTAGTCAGACTCCTAAGAAAAAAGAAAGCAGACCCAAATAAAATCAGAAATGAAAGAGGAGAAGTGACAGCTGACTCCACAGATGCACAAGGCATTATAAGGAAACACTATGAATATATATGCCAGCACATTCGATAATCTGGAAGAAATGCATTAATTTCTAGAAACATATAATTTTCCAAACTGAATCAGGAAGAAACAGGAATTCCAAATAGAACAATAAATGCTGATGAAATCAAATTGGTAATGAAAATACCTGGAACAAACAAAAGCCTTGGACCAGATGCCTTTACATGTGAATTTTACCAAACACTAAAAGAATTAATAGCTATCTTTCTCAAACTATTCTAAAAAACTGAAGAGGAGAGAAGGCTGCCAAGCTCACTTACAGTGCAGCATTGCCCTGATGCAAAAATCATACAGACACCACAAAAAATGATAGGCCAATATTCCTGATGAACATAGAGGTAATAATCCTCAACAAAATACTAGCAAACTAAATTCAGCAATACATTAAAAAATATCAAATGCCATGATAAAGTAGGATTTATTCCCAGTATGCAAAGGTGATTCTATATCCACAATTAATTAGTTGATACAACACATAAAATGAAACATAAAAATAATATGATCATATGAATAGTTATAAAAAAGGCATGTGATAAAATCCAATGTCCCTTTATTGTGAAAACTCTCAGCAAAGTAGGGATAGAAGGAATATACCTTACCACCTCAACATAATAAAGATCATATATAAAAATGTTGAAAAGCTGAAACCTTTTCTTTAAAGATCAGGAACAAGACAAGGATGTCCACTTTCACCACTTTATTCAACATAATATTGAAGTCCTAGCCTCAACAATCAGACAAGACAAATAAATAAAATGCATCCACATTAGGAAGGAAGAAATAAAACTGTCATGATGACATGATATGATATATAGAAAACCTTAAAGATTCTACTAAAAACTATTAGAACTAATGAATTCAGTAAAGTAGCAGAATACAAAATTAATATTCAAAAATTGGTTGTATTTTAGACACTAATAAACAACTATCAATAAAGGAATTTAAAAAACAATCTCATTTACAGTTGCATCAAAAAATAAAATGTCAAGTAATAAAATGAATTTAGGAGGTAAAAGACCTATACTGGGAAAACTGTAAGACACTGAGGAAAGAAATTGAGGAGTACACAAATAAATGGAGAATATGCCACAATCATTAATAGGAAGAATTGCTGTAATTAAAATGTCTATAGTATTTGAAGCAATCTGCAGATTCAATGCATTTTTTATCCACATACTAATGGCATTTCTTACAAAACTAGAACAAATAATTCAAAAATTTATATGGAACCATAAAAGATCCCAAATAGATGAACCAATCTTGAGATCTAAGAACCAAGTTGGAATTATCATGATACCAGATATCAAACTATTAATATAAGCTATAGTAGTCAAAAAAACATGGAGGTGGTATAGGTATAAAAACTAATACATACATCAATAGAACAGAATAGAGAACCAAGAAATAAACCCATGATTGTATATTCAATTAATCTATGACAAAGGAAGCAAAAATACACAACACGATAAAGACAGTCTGTTCAATAATTGTTGCTGGGAAAACTGGACATACACATAGAAAAGAATAAAACTGGATGATTTCTTATACCATATACAAGAATAAACTCAAAATGGATTAAAGACTCAAATATAAGCCTTAAAACCATACAAGTCTTAGAAGAAAAATCTTTGACATTGCTTAGTAATATTTTTTGGATATGTCTCCTAGGGCAAGGGAAAGAAAAGGAAAAAAAATAAAGAAGAGGGACTATCTCAAACTAAAAAGTTTCTGCATAGCCAAGTGAATCATCAACAAAATGAAAAGACAGTCTGCTGAGTTGAGGAAGACATTTGAGAAAGATACAACTGATAAGGGGTTAATAACCAAAATATATAAGGAACTCATACAACTTAACACTAAAAAAGTAAACAATTCAATTTTTAAAAAATGGGCAGAGGACCTGAATAGACATTTATCCAAACAAGATATGTAGATGGCCACTAGACATATGAAAAGATGCTCAACATTGCTGATTATTAGGGAAATGCAAATTAAAACCACAATAAGATATCACCTCGCACCTGTCAGAATGGCCATCATCACTGAATCAGCAAACAACAAGCACCGATGAGGATGTAGGGAAGATGGGATCCTCCTGAGCTATTGGTGTGACTGTAAGTCAGTGCAGCCACCATGGAAATCAATATGGAGATTCCTCAAAAATGGAAAATACAACTACCATATGACCCAGCAATGTCACTTCTGGGTATTTACCTGAATAAAATCAGAATATTAATTCAAAAAGATATATATGTACCCCTAAGTTTATTGCAGCATTTTTTACATATCCAAGATATGGAAGCAACCTAAATGTCCAATTGACAGATGAATAGATAAAGAAGAGATGACACATACATACAATGGATTATAATTCAGCCATAAAAAAAATAAAACCTTGCTATTTGTGACAACATGCACAGACATAGTGGGTATTATGTTAAGTGCAGAAAGTAAGACAAAGAAAGACAAATACCATATGATTGTACTTGTATGTGGAATCTAAAAACCAAAACAAATGAAGAAACAAAACAGAACAAACTCATAGATACAGAGAACAAACTGATGGCTGGCAGGGGAAGGGGACTTGGGGTAATGGGTGAAAAAGGTTCCCAGTTATAAGAGCAGTCATGGGGATGTAAAGTACAGCATAGAAAATATAGTTAATAATATTGTAACAACTATGTATGGTGTCAGATGAGTACTAGACTTACCAGGCGATCACTCCTTATTATATAAATGTCCAATTACTATGTTGCCTGTCTGAAACAAATATTGTATGCCAACTATAATTGAAAATTAAAAATAAAAATTACATAAGACAAGTTTTCAGCCCTCAAAGAGCTTCCAAATTACAGTGTATTATTTCCTAGTAATGGTGGTTTTGACTACTCAAAACAGAAACACAAAAAGCCACAGTCTTAGTGTGAATTCTAACTCTATGACTTAAAAGCATATGATTAAAATTCTTCAATATTTATGATCTATAAGATAAATAATACAGTGAGTAGAACTTAACTAGGTGCTCAAAAATGGGTTTGGGTATCATTGGTCTTATGTTTGAATTCTGGCCCTACTTCTTGACAATCTGTAGGTAGGTGCATGGAAAAGCCTGTTTTCTTACTGATATAATAAAGCTAAAAAGAGTACACACCAGTATTTTATAAAGTTAGTGCTAACTTAATATTAGGTAGAATATGTAAGGAATTTAGTGCCACTTGTTCAATTTCCAGGCTACGTTAGTTATCTTTATTTATTTACCAACAACAATATTGTGGAACTATAAACTGCTTGTTACTTGTAAAAAGCAATTTCGAGTACACTGTTTTAATCATATACTTCTATGAGATACAAAGGAGAACTTGTCTTATTCATATGTTATGTAGAAGGAAAAAGAAAACGCTTAACTGCACTGTCTGGCTAATTATACAAGTGAAGGCTGATGTTACTCTAGACTAAGCCTACTTTGTTCTTTCAACACTGCCTTCACAATATTGCCTTACTATTCTGCTGAACTTGTATCTCTCATTCATCTTCTGAATCTCATGAAATTCAAAAAACCTAAATACCATGCAGTGTTTTCTAGCTGTTTTAAGTGGGAAATTTGCCTCAAAGTTAATTATGTATTATGATTCCCTGCCCTTAGCTCACTCATACCCCAACCCCAATCCCAACATAAACTTCTATGTGGACACTATGATTTCTGGTGTTCTATGTGAAATTCTACCGAATTAATTCTTAGGAAACATTTTTAAAAACAACTTTCTGCTTATAATGATATACAGGTATCAGAATTTTATTTCATTCTACTCATTTTCTTCATTTGTAGAAGTTGGACATAAAGAGGAAGGGCAAATGAGCTGTTTGTATATTTCATTAAGTTAACAAATACATGCAAATATCATACACACACACGTATACATATACATACACAATAGATTCACATTAGACAGCAGATGTCACTTCAAATGTGCAGTCATCAATGGTTTATACTGTACTATGCACTAGTATGTCTTCTAATCACACTAGGTAGAAAGCTGCATGGAAATAAAAATGGTGAAAATGGCTAATATGGGAAGCATGGGTTATGACTAATATATGCCTTTTCTTCTTTATTTATTTATTGTTGTTGTTTTTGTTACATTTTTTAGTATCTATGAGGAATCTTTTTAAAATAGAGAGATGTTGACTGCCCAACTGTTAAAAAAAAAGCCATGTAAGAAGTATAAGAAAATGCTTTTGTTGATTGACCTGTATGAAATCAGCACAAGTGCTGCCAAATGAATGCAATACAATTTTTAACATTGCTCAGTATTTTATTTTAAGATTTTATTATTTATTTATTTGTTTGTTTATTTATTTACTTAAATTTTTTTGTACAGTTGTCTCCATTTACCCATCTCCACTTTCTCCTCCCCACCCACCCCTACCTCCCACCCTCAATCTTTCCCCCCTTTGGCTTTGTCCATGGGTCCTTTACACATGTTCCTTGACAACCCTTCCCTCTCTTTCCCCTGGTATCACCTCCCCCCCTCTCCTCAGTTTGTTCTTTATTTCAATGTCTCTGGTTCTATTTTGCTTGTTGTTTGTTTTGTTGATTATGTTCCACTTATAGGTGAGATCACATGGTTTTTGTCTTTCACTGCCTGGCTTATTTCACTTAGCATAATGCTCTCCGGTTCCATCCATGCTGTTGCAAAGGGCAGGAGATCCTTCTTTCTCTCTGCTGTGTAATGTTTCATTGTGTAAATGTACCACAGTTTTTTTTATCTACTTATTTACTGATGGGCACTTATGTTGCTTCCAGCACTTGGCTATTGTAAATTGTGCTGCTATGAACATTGGGGTGCAAAGGTTCTTTTGCATTGGTGTTTCAAGATTCTTAGGGTATAATCCCAGCAGTGGAACTGGAGTACAATACAAGTTTTTACTTATCTTTTTATTCAAAAAGCTGCTTGAAAGGTGATCTAGATATATATTCTCAAAACTAATCAAACTTCTACATGTCAGGAAATGAAGAACCACATGACAGGTAAAGAAAAAATAAACCATGGAGCTACCCTCCATTCTCAAAAAAAACATTGTCTTAAGTACTTATCAAATCAGAATACTTTAAATTGGAATATTCTTCAGTGATAATCTACTTTATAATTTAGAACACTGAACTCCAGAAAAATTTGGGATTTATACAATGTTACAAACCAGAAATCAAATAGATATTCTCAAACCCTATTTTGCTGATAACTATGATTTGTAAGTGTCTGGATTTATTGGACATACGAAAGACTTTTTTTCCTTCTTTTTCTTTGAAGTTACTAAAAGAAACAATGCGGACACAAAATGCATTTTGTTTAAACTGTTACTACGTCCTTGGCTGGTGTGGCTCAGTGGATTGAGTGCCAGTTTGCAATTCAAAAGATCACTGGTTCCATTCCCAGTCAAGACATATGCCTGGGTTGTGGGCCAGGTCCCCAGTTGGGGGCATGAAAGAGGCAATCACACATTGATGTTTCTCTCTCTCTCTCTTTTTCTCCCTCCCTTTCCCCTTCTCTAAAAATAAATAAGATCTTTAAAAAAATAAACTGTCACTACAATAGGCTCATTTGACTGTTTACATAAAGTTAATCAGGAAGTTAATCTGACTGAACGGCTACCTTCACTGCTGCCTATAAGTGCTGACAAAACTATGCAAACTTTGATGCAAACTTTTTCAAAATTACATAGTCTGTTTTCTTTGGAAAGCACTTTCTCCATTTTCTACTTTCTATTTTTAATTAATTTAACTTGGAATTTTACAATACTTAAGAATATCCTCAAAACAATAAAATCAGAGCAAAAGTAAAAGCTTTCGAATGAAAGGAAAATATTTGTAACATAGCAAGATAGTCTCAAACTCAAATAATTATGGGCTGTTCATCAGAGAAGTCCTTAAAATCCCTCTTTAAACAACACTGGCTATAGCCACACCTATGGGTTCAATTTTCAAAAGGAAAATATCACACTGAGCACTTCTGGAAGGAACTTCCTAAGTTGGTTCATCTACCTAACCTAAAAACAGATCTTGGGAAACAAAATTAGAGGGTGTGAAAAACATTTTTAAACTTTATTCCTTGTACCAAAATTTCCAAAATTTGGTGCTATGATTGGAAAAAGCACACAAGCTACATTTGATGCCCTGCATATTAAATGAAAAAAAAAAGGCATATAAATAAAACAATTACAGATACTTGTAACTTTCCAGATTCCACAGTTTGACCCAATTTTTCTCTTCCTAGTTTAGACTTTCTTTCAGAAAATGGCTTAGAAGCTAAGGGAGATTATTCAAATAATCCTCACAGAGCAACAAGTACTATCATTACCCCAAATTTTTCCTAAATAGAGGAAAAAAACCCATCTTTTTTCCTGTATAAATTGTTCATATAACAACTATTTGCATCAGTGTGTGATTCTCTGAATAGATATTCATCTTAAACCATTACTTTCAGTTTGCAAGTCATTCGATAATTTATTTTTATTAATCTATAAATGTTAGGTTACAAATGTTAGACTTTATTTTAGTAAAGGAGGCATTAGAAGGATATCAGATGACAAAGTCTTTCAAATTTTAATTTAAAAATCATTGTGCCAATGTGATGAATGGCTGGTAGCAAAATGAGATTTAAACAGATAAGTCCAAGATTGGATGTGCACTTGACCTAAGACAGAGGCAAAGAATACAGAGAGACAAGAAGTGGTCTAAAGCTGGGGTTTCTCAAACTTTGGTGGGCCTCACAGATTCAGAGTCTTTGATGGTGGAATAGGGCCTGGGAATATGATCTTGGCTCTGTTTTAAATGTGGTCCCAAGTAATACTGATGCTGCTGGTCCAGGATCACACTTTGAAATAAAGCCTTTCTGCTCAGCATGTGGTGTGGTGTTTGCCTCAGTAGCACTGTCAGCCCCTGAAACCTATTAGAAAACAAGACCTCCTACAAGTTCCTCAGGTGTTTCCTATAAAGATTAAGGTTTGAGATGTGATGCACGGGTCTAACATAAAGAACAAGTAAGATGGGTAAAATTTGGGAAAAATCAGAGGGCTCAGTATGACTGAAGCTACTGCCTGGAGAATTAGGTAGATGGTAGTGATGGTGCTTATTAAGCTCCTCCTACTCATGGTAGAGGGCAACTGCTAGTAATCAACAAAATTTTCACAAACCCCAAATTCAATTTTAATATATGTAGGATATATGTATGTATGCCTGCTATATATATACACATGCATACACATATACACATATATATCCAAGCTGATATTATACAAGCTGTTACATAAGGGTAGCACAAGGATTATATGCAAGTAATGAGGCAGCTGTTCTGAAAAGTAAGAATAAGAACCACTTATTCTCTACCAAGTCCTTGCTCTGCAACTTGGTAAAGTTTTCAGTTCCTTGCTCTGACTCTGGATTTATGTCCAAATATGCTGCTTCCATCAGTTCTGGTAGGGGATCAAGTTTTACGCCAGAGAGCTAAACTATTTTCCTTTTTCTTACAGGTAAGCCAGCTTTTTGTTTGTGTTCACAACAATGGAAAGTAACTGGACCCATTCTTTTAATGAGAAGATGGTTTATTAAATGAAACAAAAATGATAAAACAATATAAAGAAGGGCTGCTCCTCTGGTCTATAAATATGTTGCTTTTCAGAACTTTCTTGAAAAAAGGTGAAATTTCTGCCAAATTATCTGTCTCTGAGGACAGGGCTCAGTAAGTGATGTCAAGAACCAAAATTACAGTTGGAGATATTTTAAAAAGATGAGTGGTCACACATATGCTCCACTTACAGGTGCGCTATGACTGGCTCTGAGCGAACAGCTCACAGCCACATCCAGGTCCCCTGCAAATTGGCTGTGAGACCTTTGGGAATTTACTTCCCCTCTCTAATCTAAGACTCTTCATATTAATCTTAACACATGGTTTACTTTACATGAGAGTTAAATCAGATAATGAATAAGAAAACACAGTACCTGAAAGTTAGTAATTTCTCATTATTTTAATGTATTTCTTGTCTGATCTTACCCTTCCACCACAATAATGGATAAATATACCATCTTACGTTGGCTAATGCAGAAAAGCTAGACTGGATCAGAAGCAGGTCTGTTTGTAAGCATTATGGGAAAACAAAGGGTTTTTAACCATTGGGCTGTGTATTGATATTCTAGGAGCTCTTATTTTAGTGATGTGCAACTGCATTAAAATAAAAAAGTATCAGGTTTAAAGTAGGTTTATTATAAGTGAATCTGCCCACCTTTAGTAGTGGTGATCATATGACCAGACACTGAAATGAGCAGACCATGCAGTGTCAGAACTGCTATTTATCAGTACAGGATGACAATTTTGTGGGACAACTACCATAAAATATATATCAAAAGCTTTTTTGCAGTATCAAAACTTGGCTCTATTAATATTCAGGAAAGCACTGTTAGGAAAGAAAATATTCTCCCCAAACTGTGGCGTAGCACAGAATGGGACCCAACAATTATATTAATGTTCACTGTATTCAAACAAACTATCAAGTGGTTATACCATAATAGATTTTAATTTTTGAATATTTTTGTTGTTATGAATATTTAAATTTTTAACTGAAAAATCACATATCTGAATGTTTTTTAAGGGAAAAAATAGAAAAAGGGAGACAGAGAGAGAGAGACCAAGGCTTTTATTAAAGTACCTCTTTGTTGAAGAAGAAACGATGGAAGTGCGAGGAGCAGTTCTAGCTGCAGAGAGGCCCACTACAGGCTAATGGACTTGTGGGTACAGAGATCTCAGTTTTCCTTGTCCACACCCAGAATGCTGTCTTCCTCTGACTAGCTTTGATAAGAGGTTTGATTTCATGTGGTTCCCTAATATTGAGGAGCCTCCGGCCTCAACAAGGATAGGGAGGGTGGGGAAAATTGGAGAAGCAAGATTATGCCAACATAAATATCCACTGAGGGGACATGCTCTCTGATCCACACAGGGAGTTAGATGAAGTAGCTAAGAAATGTACCATGAAATGATATGGTGGCAAAGGAATATAGTATTCTTCTTTTGCCATTACACTTCTGGGAATGATTTACCTTGATATATTCCCTGAGGTGTGGTTCTCCTACTATGTCAGAGGAAAATATATGTACAGGGAGTATACATCAGAATATAAATGCCTATTAGCGCCAAGAGATGCAACATTACCTCAGGTTTCTATTTGCCCCATAAGGTCCTTACATTTTCTCCCTCCTGATTATAATAAATTTCCTCTCTAGACTGTTGAGCCAGACTTAACAATTCTCTATTGACCAATCAAATTAAAACTGTTAGTAAAAAAAGCAGAGAAGTACATGGACTGAACATGTGATGAATTCTCTTGTGTGTCTGCATTCTCTCTGGAGCCATTCATGTGCTCACAAACCTTAATGTCTGTCTCCACGACTAAGTATAGAAAGTCCTCTGATCTTGTCTCAGGCTTTGGTATTAGTAAAGTGAATCAGAGTAGCAGGAGTTCAATAAACTCCAGCATATAAAAACTAAAATATGGGTTTAACCAAAAAATTAACTGTAAAAATGTCAACTTATAAAAGATAATAAAGGAACCTATAGAATCTCATTTCTCTTTCATGGAGATACAATATTCAAGCAAGTTAGAAAGTAAAAGCAGAAAGTTTTAGGAGATTGTCCTTAGAATGCCTAAGTAGAAAAAAATTCAAACTATTTAAGTTGTAGGAGGGCTTTTTTTTTATTATTGTAATTTCTGGGCATCACATTTTTTCCACACTATAATGAGAAAGAGGGATATGTATAATTTTAGATAAAACATGTGTGAAGTCCACTCTTAAACCACAAAATAGATATATATTTTAAAGGAGTCTTTAATTTCTCAAAATCTTTCATTTTCCTTGTGCCACTATGGTAAGGGAAAAGCCAAATAAATTCTCTTTCCTCTCCTCTGAAGTGAATTTCCACCAGCCAGTCACAAGTTGGAAAGTATTACATATACTTGTAGCTCTTTATAACCACACAGATTCTTGCCCTTCAAAGAGTAAGAGCAGAATGGCTGTTTATTGGTTTGTGAGGGTGATTCCCTGGGATTTAGTGCATACCGTCACACACTCCATCCCTTTGTAGACTGGGGAGATTTCATGTTAGGTAAAGGAAAGTTGCTTAGGTGTATTTTATTTTATTGCTTAAGCAAATATCTTCTATGTACACTCTTTTAAAAGTTGGCACTATTTTTGTCAACAAAATATAATTTTCATTTGCATGCTAAATTTTTAAATTCCCTTTAAGCACCTTTCTGCAAATATTTGGTTTCTATGGATATTTGTCTTCAGTATTTGCAAGATTTTGCTGCCAAAGATGAATGAATTGGAAATTTGCTGAGTATATTGGCCAAATGGAATGGAGCATTTCATCCTAATTTTGGCATGCCAGGACACGTTTATTGCACAACCCCGAAACATGGAAGCATGCCTCACAACAAATTGGACTCCAGAAAATTCAAGACTGTCTGGTAATGTGGAAAAAAATACTTCAATACCAAATTTTGTTTTAAATACGGTTGTATGGAAAATAGGTTCATAAAACCACCACAGGATGTGAATGAGTCTGTTGAAGTGATTGGAAAGCAGAAGATGAATCCTTGGCAATTAGGAAACTGTAAAGTGCTGCTGCTTGAATACAACAGAGGGTAAAAATAAGGAATGGGAGAAATAATAAAACTATAGAGAACCTTCCAAGAAAAGTTCACATGTTTTGCACCTCTACTGTCAATTATAGAATCTGTTTAATATTTAATTAAAAACTGAAAAGGAATATGTGAACTAGTATAGGAAGTTTAAGGGATAACTAAAATGATTTTAAAATTTATACACTATGAATATATGATAAAGAATTAAGAAAACTTCAAGTGATTTAGATTCATAAATGAATTGAGGTGCCCAATATGGGAAGAAAGGATATGGATATAATGGCTCTCTACCAAGTTTCAGAGTCCCAAGAAAGAAAAACATAATTATAGCAGAGAAGAAGAAAATATAAGTTAAAGGATAAAAGTAAAAGAAGTTTTGTATGTAAAACATCAGTAATGCTGTCTTCTCTTATAAAAAGTTCGAGGTCCTTAATACCAGTCAGTATGCAAAAAAACATACTGCTAACTATAATCAACTCAGGGTTTGTTTTCATAAATATTTGGAATTCAAGGTAAAAGAATGTAAAAACAAAATTAATTCACAAAAACATTTAATTCTTATAAAAATAAAGTATATGAGCTACAAAAGTGACTAGTACTGAGCAACTATTATTGCTAGGCATTTATTTAAGCTTTAAAGCAACTACATATGGTAGGCACAATTATAGACACTGCCTACCATTTGCAAGAAGAAATGAGGCCTGAATTGATTAAGTTACTGATTGAATGATGTCAAAGCTGATTGTCTATCCTTTTAAACCAGTGAGTAGTATCACCCCTGTCTTAACTACTCACTGTACTCTGTAGGTTAAGTCACCATTCTCTTAAGAAAAATCTCACGTTTTTTCATAAGTCTACAGATATCTAAAAATGAGTATCATGAATATAGACCAAAAGAAAAACTGTTGTATTTTACTTTGAACAACTTGAAAAATGTTTTCTTTTTCTTGGCATCATTCATGCATTAAAAAGAATTTGATCATTATTAAGTTTTTATAGTACTTGATATGTTTAGTCTGGTCTTTTAATATCAGATCTATGAATTTTTTTCTAGAATTGACTCTATATAAGAATGTTCTTTCTTACATAGAGTCAAATGACAACAGAACTTTGTGCATTTTTTCATTGATTACTCCTATGCAGGTAAAGTAATTGAGAAGTAATAAGAAAACAATTTATAAGGAGAGAATGAAAATAAAGAGAAAGAAAAAATAAATTGATTTCAGGGTCAATTGGAAAGAAAAGTCAATAGTCCTTAGGTAAATTGGCTATAGAAATATGAGGGTCAACAAGAGGTAATGATGACCCTGGCTTCTCTAGCTTAGATGTTGCATGTGAGAAAAGATGGCATTAATAAACACAGCAGCACATGAGTCATGCATAATCTTGATTTAATTTTTACTACTGAATAACCTACACAATAATCTCATGTTCATGACTTCTCTAGAGTATATGATGCTATTGAAAATTTCACCTTTCTAAATGTTTTCCCCTCAGCTTTTATGGAACCAGCCTTCCTGATTTTTCTCCTTCTCTCTGGCCTGTCTCAGTATCTTGCTTCTTGTGCCATACTCCATAAATGTTGGTTTCCCCCAGAATTGCAGCCATACTTCCCCCCACACACAGATGCATGGTCCTTTTTAAACTGCCTTTACAATGCCCTCCAAGGTTGTAGTCTGCCTCTGGTTTATTAATCCAACCTCATCGATTAAAACTTCCCTCTTTCTTTCTTGAACAATCCCTATAATCTGGGCTTCATTTTGTTTTTGTTTTGTTTTGTTCTGTTTTTCAATTATTCAATGTGGTGTTCTTCCTTTTTCTGTGTTTTGGCATATATTGTTGTTTCTACTCTCTTTTCTTTTGAATTAATTGGAATCATAATTCAAGTCCAACAAGGCATCTATCCTGAGATTAGGGTTAGTGCCCTTCCTGTGCATGGCTAATGCTCCCCTAGTTATGATGACTATATAATTTACTTTCCAAACGTGAACATAATCAGGAGTGAAAAGAGGTGCATTATAATTATGTTAGAAAAACAGGTGTAAATCAGGGCTACTCTACCTCTGGCAAACTCTGCTTTCTTAATCATAATGTTTTAATTTACTATCCAATTCTTTGTTTCTAACACTAACCACTTCATGAGAATGAACACAGTGACCATTCTTTTACTTTGACCTTCTAATATTTATCCTAACGAATTACAAATGGCATGTGAAGAATGTGTGGATTTTGTCATATTACTTATAAAATATTTAAAATATAATTTTTAATAATATTAGATTTTTTGGTTAACAGACTTGATTTTTTTAAATGAACCACCAAGTGACCCAAAGTGTTCAATTTAAATTATAATAATTTGGTGGCAGTTCTTCAAAATTTCTACAAAAAAATCATGTCTGTGAAAAATAACATTTTTTCATTTTCTTCAACAATCCTGATGCCTTTTATTTTCTTGATTAATTGAATGACCTAGGACTTTTAGTGCATTAATTAAAAGCAGTGGTATTTGTAGTCTTGAGCTTAGCAATCATATATATGTATGTATATTAGCAATCATATGTATGCAAATGTTATAATAAATAATAATTTAATAAATATATACTTAATGTTCTAAAAAGATTTTCCTGTCAGTTTCTGCTGTTTATATATCATCCATAGTTTATAAATATTTATCTTCTTATTGTTCTCTTATCGTGAATAGAAAATATAGAAAATACATGAATCACATATGCATAATGATTATAGATATATGCACAATTCAATAAATAATTAAAATGTAAAATGTATGTAACCACTAACATGTTAAATAAATAACACATTAACCATATCTCAAAATTACCTGCAATATTTTGCGAGAATGGTATCCCTTAGTAGTTTTATAGGCTTACCATCACATATGTACACCCAAAAGAAGGTATGTGTGTCTCCAAAATGTATAGTTTTATTTTGTGTTTTTTTGAACCACTTAAGTATATATAAAAGCTTTATGGACTCCTTCCATCAACATTATGCTCTTGAGTTCAGCTGAGGTTTGTTTACACTGATGGTTGCTAAAAATTTGGATTTTTTACAGTGAAGTTACAAACATTATTGCTTTGACACTTATTCAGACACACTCTTACAAATGGGTTAAATATTTTCAACCTTAATCCCATGACTGGCAATGCTGAGTCATAAAGTATTGATATTCTCAATTATAATAAATTATGTCAAACTATTTTCCAAACAGTTTTTACAACATGGTTATTTTGATTTACATCCCTATCTGCATTGTGTGTCAGTTTCTGTTGTTCCACATTTTTTTTATTTTAATAGCTTTATCAAGGTTTAATTTACATATCATAAAATTTACGTGCTTCAAGTGTGATAAAAAATCAATGGTTTTTAGTAAATTTATGGAGCTGTGCAGTCATGATTACGATACAATAGGAGCATTGTATTAGAGTGCTCTCATCACTGAAGGATATGCCTATGGCCACTGCAGTCACTTCCCCTTCTCACTTCCAGTCTCCGTCAACCACTGATCTGCTGTCTGTCTCCATGGATTTACCTTCTCTGGACATTTCACATAAATGGGCTCACACAAGTCATTGCTTCACATTAATAACAGTATTGTCAGACATTAAAATTTTGACAACCTGATAGATGTGTAACTTATTCTGTAGTTCTTATGTGCATTCCTCTGATTATTTATGTAGCTACACATATTTTCTTATATTTATTATACCCTTGGTGTTTCTTTTCCATGAATTGTTTATTCAAGGTATTTTTCATTTTCCCATTGGATTTTCTATTGGTGAGTGTATACATTGGGATGTAGGCTGTGAGAGAGAGATTTGTAAAAATTCTAAAATCTCCCCTTTTGGGTGGAGGTGTGCAAAGGCAGGGAAAATGAAGACATCTGCCAAAGTATCAACAATACAAATAAATAAACAAACAAATAAATATTTTCCTCCTTTGTCAGTTACCTATACTCCACATATCTTATCTAATTTCACAATCTTATGTTTATTCATATGTCCTTCTTCGTGAATAAACAAGTTTTTAATTTAATATAACCAAAATTATCTATTTTTATAGTGTCTAAGGTTAGCTCTCTTTTCCTTTATTTTTGCTCAAGAAAATAACTCCCTATATTGACATTATAAAGATATTTTCACATAATATTTTGTTAAAGCTTTATAATTTTGCTTTCCACATTTCATTCTGGAATCTATCTGTAACTGATTTTTTTCTATATTGTTAGAAAAGGGTTATATCATATTTTTCCATAAGTATATCCAATTTTTTCAGCACATCTTTTGAAAAGATCATTATTTTTTCATCATCATCCATGACATCTCTGTCACATATCACTTGCCCATGGAGCATTAATGGCTTTTTCCACTGCAACTACTGTTATAAATGCATCGCACAAGTGTTAAAATATACTGTTTCATTATTGTCTATTCAAAACACTTTCTACAAGCTAATTGGTAATTCATGGGTTCCTTAACGTCCAATAATAGGAAGGTTTTTCTAAAATGTAGACTATTACTTGCTAGCTTAATTGTACTGTTATGAGAGAGTTTGCTCTGCATGACATAAGTCCATTGGAATTTGTACCAATTGAAAATCATTATATAGTTGGTGGATTGAACTTTTATTTTCAATGATGTTACATTCTTTATCTCAAGAAATGCTTTTTGCCTTACCATCTGCTTTAAGTTATTAAAACTACACCGTATTTCTTCTGGTGGGTGTTTGCTTGGTATATCCTTCCAAGTTTTACTATCAGCCTTTCTGTTTCTTAATGTGTAACGTGTGTCTACATTGAATGTTGCATATTTCAAATTTTTAACCTAAACTTGTATCCTTTCATTTTTAACTGAAGCATTTAATCTACCTTTACTACTGTAATATTTTGACATAGTTAGGTTTAACTTTTTATTTCATTTTGTTTTTATTATTGCTCTTGCTTATTGTATTTTCCATTTTTCTTTTTTGTGTTGAGTATCTAAATCTTTTTTTATTCAACAGTTTGGAATCATACTCAGTTATGCACTATTTACAAGGGGGATATGTTCTGATAAATGCATTCTTAGACAAGTTCATCATTATGTGAACAATATAGAGTGAATTTAAATCTAGATGGGGTAGCCTACTACAGCTAGGTTGCATGGTATAGCCTGTTGCTCCAAGGCTGTCTACTTGTACAGTCTATCACTATGCTAATTACTGTAGGCAATTGTTAACACATGGTATTTGATACCTAAACATAACTAAAGAAAAGGGACAGTAAAAATACCACATACAGTATCTTTATACAACTGGCAGCACAGTTTTGCTTCCAACAGCATAACCACAAATACATGATTAATGCATTCTGCTATGATTTTATGCCAGCTACATTACTAGGTAATAGGAATGTAATCTTATAATTTCAGCTCCATTATAATATTGTAGGATTACCATAATATATGTGGTCCATCGTTGACCAAAATGTTGTTATGGAGGGCATCACTGTATTTGTATTATATCCTTTTCTTCATATAATAAAATATACAGCATAGATCATTATCAATCTAAAATTAATTAATACTTCTATTATATCTTCTCAGAACAAAGACTTTGGAACTTCATTTAACCATTTTCCTAATGATTTGTTTTTATGTTTCATAGTTACAATTTATTCATTTTCTATAACCTCCCCTAGGTATTATTGTTATTGTTTTATGTAGTCACTGTTTACTTATATCTACCTAGGTAATTATCACCTTTTTTTGCTATTACCTCCTGCCTCAAGTATATCCTGTGGAACTTCCTCTAATCAGCATCTACTGGTCCCAGACTCTCTCATTTTTATGTTCCCAAAATTTTTGTTTCATCTTCATTTGTGGAAGATGTTTTCTTTCACCACATTGAAAATATCATACCTCTATTTTCTGATCCCCAAATTTTCTGGTGAGAAGTTAAGTTGTAAGCTTAATTGTACTTCTTATAAAGTAAATATCTCCCTAACTTCTCTTTAAGAATTACTATTTGTTCTGGTTATGGGCAGTTTCACTATTTTCTGTCTATGAACAACGAACATGTATGGTTAGTATTTATATATTTTTTTTTAGATCTGCATTGTCAGTTTAGAGTTTTCGATTCTCTGTGGGGATTTTATTGCTTTTATTTCATTAAAAGTATTATATACATAGATGTTAGTTACTGGTCTAATTTCACTATTTGATATTTTTTGGCATTAATGTTTTATCTTTTGTATCCCTGCTTGGATTCAGTTATGGTAGCTTTTTGCTTGTGTGCATGGTTTTCTTTGCCCTGTGGTCCATGATGACCTACCCAGTGGCTTCTAGGGGATAACTAAGGCTTAAAATGAGAGTACTTCTTTCAGGAAGCATTTGCATTTTGCCATCAGCCTGAGGTACTACCAAATAGAAAAACTTTATATAAATCCATGCTTGGAGATTCTTTAACCACTCAGTCAACCAAATTCAAACTGAAATTCATATGATATCTGGCCAGTACTTCACAATTTCTTGGAGGAAAGATATAGCTTTTTTTTTTTTCAAAATTTTTTCCATGCTCCAAGCAGGTAAACAATTTTCCCTGAAAAGACAACTATAATTCACTCCTGTCCTGAGAAGCACAGCCCCAATTCTCCTGTCTTAGATTATGTGTGGTGATCTAGCTGCCTCTTCACTTTGTGGTCAGAGGTTGTGTATTGTATTTACAAACCTTTGGCTCTTTGAGCTTTCACAATTACAGCTCAGTTTTTCAATGTATTTAATCATGATTGATGAATATGTTCAAAGCAAAAGCAACCTCTTCAGATTGATTGTTTGTTCTTTAAGTTTAATCATTTTGATATTTTTAGCTTTTAAGAAAGTGCTTTGCTTTTCCTATGTTCATTCAACATTTAAAGTTAGTTTTGGTGTCAGTGTTTGTCTGAAAATGTAGTCTGCTATCAGTATAAGCAGAAATAATGATCCTGTACACCATATTTAAAGCAAGGTCAGAAAGGTCCTGACTGATGTGTCTCAGTGGTTTGGGCTTTCTCCAGCAAACTGAATGGTTGCTGGTTCATTTCCCACCAGAGCATATGTCTGGGTTGCAGGGCAGGTCTCCTATTGGGGGCGTGCAACAGGCAACTGATCAATGCTTCTCTTGCACATCAGTGTTTTCTTCTCTTTCTTCCTCCCTACTCCTTTCTCTAAAATTAAGTAAATAAAATCTTTAAAAACAAAATAAGACCATTAAGGATGGTGGTATAATTTTAAACATGTTTAGATATATAAGGACACCATAAAGTAAATAGTGAAATGGATTCACCTGGAGTCACGTTTATCCCAAGGATGTACAACTGTTACAGAACAAACAAGGCGGGGGGGCGCCTGGGACGATAATACTATTACTGAAAGAGAACCAGGTCCGTCATGTCCGCTGCCTTATAGAAAAGATGTCTCTCAATGCCAGAGATTCGTGAAAAGGAAAGGAAATGTTTATTTAGTGCTATACAAACTTAAAGTAGTGACCTAATTTATTTATCAAAATCTTAAAGTCCCTTAAAACACCCACAAATGCACACAGTCCCTTTGCCCAGTCTGGGGTACCATATCTCACGAAAGGAAATAGAAGTCCAGGCTCAGGCAACCCCTGGTTCTTCCCAGTAATCTGTGTTTGGCTGGTAGGCCTCCCTCAGTTCTCGGCACCCTCAACTGTGTCGCTGGAATCTCTGCTAAAGCTGGGTGGTGGTCCCCCCTACTACTGCTTCAGGGGTCCCCACTCTGGCAAAGGTGCATGATCCTCTCTCCACTGTTCCAGCTATGTGGTCCTCTCTCCACCAGGGCCACGGGATTCCCCATTCAGCCAAATCCGCATGGTTCTCTCCTCTATGGCTGCCATGTCTGGGTTTAAATCCCCGCTCCAATCTTCCTCTGCAGCCCCATTTCTGACTTCTCCCACACTCGGCCACACTTGCCCTCAATCTGCTGTCCTTTCCAGCTTTTCTGGTCACCATCATGGGTCTGGGCATGTGTCACCCCATGTCATGGAGCCAATCTTCTCCGAGCTCCCATGCAGGTGCTGTAACTCAGGGGATCTGGCCCCCATTCACATCTTGGTGGGGAGGTCCCTTTCCATCTTCCTGGCCCAGAGCATGGCCATAGCTATTTAGCATATTCAAGCGACCAGCCTAAGGCTATAGGTATGTTAAATGACCATGCCATGGATTAGCTGCAAAGCTTCCTGGCATGTTCTTGCTCTGTGTGCCCCTTCCCCCAACTCACACCTGTGGGGTAAGGGGTAAAGACATCTTAGAATCTCCTGGACACCTTGAGTTCTGGACCCCATTTCAAATGTCCATTTGGGGTCTCCCCTCTTGGCTGCACCCTGTAACACAACTAGGCTAGATTGGTTAAGAGAACTGATGTCATATATTAATGACCATAAAATCCAAGATAGGTAAAAGAGTAACCTGATGTTAAGAAAAGTGAGGGATAATAAAATGTAATTGGATCAATAAACTCTAGATTTCATTTGGATTGAGAAAATTGGGAGACTAAAAATGTACTTTTAGTGCAAGCAATACTTATTGGTAATACCAAGTCTGTTTTGAACATGGAAGCTGGTGGTCGAGGTATAATAGAGAATAAGATCATTGGAGAATTAGGACCAAAAAGACAAAATATGCATGCAGAATGTAGACTTGTTTTTATAATGGCAAACTATTAAACTAGATGTAATTTCTATTGCTAAGAAGTCATGGAGCTGGCCTCTATGAAGGCTGCTAATGTTATATATCCTGCTTTCATTCTCCCTTGAGATTAGTATCTTTTTGCCACAGAAATCCTAACAACTAAGCTCCTTTTGTTGAGCTGCTATGAGTGAACTTCTAGTCCCCCAATACAATATGGTATTAATTACAAACAGTATTTGACTGAATACCTGTCTAATTTTTGACAAATTGATAACAGAATTGATGATAGGATATATCTCTTAATTAATGATCTACTGAATAAATGGACTCATATAGTATGGCCTTATTTATAATATTAAAAATATATTATTATTAATGTAAACATAAGAAAATACTTTAATTTTTTCTCTCAAAAGTTTCCCCACTTTTGGATTTTCTCTTTTTTTAATTAATTAATTTTTTTTATTATTGTTCAAATACAGTTGTCTCCATTTTCACCCCACCAATGGATAAATATCTAAAAAATTATAATCTCCCAAAAGTGAATAAAGAAGCAGCAGAAAGCCTGAACAGACTTAAAACAGCTAGTGAAATCAAAGCAGTAATCAAAAATCTCCTGGCACACAAAAGTCCTGGACCAGATGGTTTCACAGGAGAATTTTACAAAACATTTAAGGAAGAACTAACTCCTATCCTTCTCAGTCCATTCCAAAAAATCCAAGAAGAAGGAAGACTCGCAAACTCTTTTTATGAATCCAGCATCATCCTAATTCCAAAACCAGATAAAGACACAACAAAGAAAGAATATTACAGGCCAATATCACTCATGAACATAGATGCTTAAATCCTCAACAAAATATTGGCAAACCACATGCAGAAACATATTAAAAAGATCATACACCATGACCAAATGGGGTTTGTCCTGGGTATGCAAGGATGGTACAATATTCACAAATCAGTTTTCTTAAATTATTTTGTTGTTCAATTACAGTTGTCTGCATTTACCCCCGTCACTCCCCCGAACCCAGCCAAACCCGCAAATCAGTTTTCCATTTTAATATTTTCTGTCCTTTTTTCTATCATATGCTCCATTTTTAAAAATATTAGGTCACTTTAAAATAATGTTTTACTCGTTTACTATAGTTTCTACCATTAGTATTATCATTTTTTTGGTAATTAACAATTTTACAAGAAGCTAGAAAATGTAGAAGGTTTATTAAGCTTTATTTTAAATATATTACATGGTATTAGTATACATAAACCTTTAACACTGACTTATATTATGAATTATAATTCCTTCCCACTTCTTAATATTTCAATGATTTTTTTCAATTATTTCTGCAGTTTCTTTCATTTAAAATGTTAAGTACATGTATTTTATATTATTTTATTTTTATTTTCCCTGTGGTATTATTAAATTTATTGGATAATAAGATTATATAGGTTTTTGCCGTGGACCCCCACTTGTGGGATTCATGGCGTTGTAGCTGAAACAAAAGACATTCACACAGACTATGGAATCCTGTGGAAATAAAGGGCGAGCGGCTTCTCTCTCAAGGGGAGCAAAAGCCTTGGCCCTTGCTTGGATGAGCTTTTATTGTCTTACTGGGTACATTATAAGAAGGTCCTCATTAACTATGCACAGGCTCACTTTAGGTGGTTACCTTATACAGAAAACAAAAGAGAGGATGCCTGTAATCACCTCACAGAAGAGAGATATTTGCAAATGAAAAGGCAAAAGTGGTTGAACCAGTTACACTGGTCCTTGGAAGGTTTAGCATGGTTTTTAGGAAGTTATTCTGCAGTAAATGTTTGCTACTGGGAGCAGGGCCCTCGCCTCACAGGATGGTGTATTACAGGTTTTAAGTGTGCATTTCTATGATAACTGACGTGTATATTGCATGTGTGCTTATTTTAAATAGATATATCAAGGTAACTATAATTTTTAATGAAAATGTATTGCTTCTCTTTGAAATAATCACATCTGATCTATTTCAGAACAGTGCCGTGGTCTAGAAAATAACTTCCTTTTTAAAATTACGGGTAATTAAGAGTTTTCCTTGAACTATGTACAGGCAGAGCACAAAGACAATGATGTTTAACTGCTATAAGATTAAGATCCTAGAATTTGATATCAAACTCATTGCTGAAGAAAGAAGAACAATGGCAAATCTCTTAAGCTTTCCAAATACTCCTTTTCTCATTTATAAAACAGCATATTCTTTTATTCTCTCTCCCAAAGGGCAAGGCAGGAAATAAGATGAGTACATGCGTCAGAATTGTATAAGCTAAAACAGTCATGGACATGAAATGTACACTTTATATATTGTCAGACATTCACAACTTTGTCCACCTATTGGGCTCTATGAAAAGCAGTTTCAGGATGACACCGAGCATGATTTTCAAATGAGTGTAGCACTCATGAGTATAAGATATTAGAGTTTACCGTATACAGCATGCTCCACTGCTTTAGAGGCATCAAAGGTGAACATGTGAGCTCTGTCAATAACCATTGCAAGGCTGAGAAATAGAATTTTTAAAGATTTAAAATCTTGTGGGAGTTTAATGACAATCTACTTAAATCAATTTCCATTCTCAATAGCAAC
Organism: Tonatia bakeri; assembly: GCA_004024845.1. Classification (NCBI taxonomy): domain Eukaryota; kingdom Metazoa; phylum Chordata; class Mammalia; order Chiroptera; family Phyllostomidae; genus Tonatia; species Tonatia bakeri. The sequence continues at coordinate 45,080 of PVIA01007492.1, forward strand.
TCCTGAAAGAGTATTCAAATATTTTCATTGCTTAAAAGGAAGAGTTACCATGCTACCACTAAAAGGAATGTGTCAATGGTGGCAAAAGAGTTATATTTATAATTGTGTATACAAACAATGTTATTTTTAATAATCATTTTCCTGTTCTGCATTTTTCTTTCTTTTTTTAAGATTTTATTTATTTATTTTTAGAGAGGGAAGGGAGAGGGAGAGAGAGAGACATCAATGTGCGGTTGCTGGGGGATTTGGCCTGCAACCTAGGCATGTGCCCTGACTGGGAATCGAACCTGCGATGCCTGGTTCGCAGCCCACGCTCAGTCCACTGAGCTATGCCAGCCAGGGCCTGTTCTGCATTTTTCTTTTCAAATTTTCATTTAGATACAATACTGATAACTACTGAGGCTGGGTTTTACTAAAACTCTCCGAGGAAGAAGTTGGGAGATCCAGTGTGCTGCTTCTTCTTTAGCCAAAGCATTCTGATCTTTCTTTTTTTTTTTTTAAGCAATTTCACATGGATCTTAGAATAGACGTCACACGGAGGCTGCTTTATGTCACTGCTAGTGATTTTTTTGAAATTCTATGTCTTTTCTTTTTTACTAGTGGCTTATAAATGGCATGCCTGTACATATGTAAAAAGAGTAATTTTATGGTTATGGATTATTTTAAATCTAATTGGTATTAGTCCCATTTCATTAGAAAGTCATTCTACTAAAATATTGAATAATTATATAAACTCTAAGGGAATAAAAACAATGTCCAGGTTTTATTTCATTGGTTGCTCTACTTCCTAAAAAAAGTATACTGGAACCATGCATCTGAAGACACCAGTAACTTTGAGACCTTTCCTTTGGATGGTACTTTATGGCCTATGAAGCACTTTCCTCAACTGTACTCAATTATTAATACCAATGCTAAAACTGAGTAATTAATTTGGGAGAATAAATTAATACAGTGTATATGAAAGTAAAAAAGTTCTACTGTCCTGCATTAAGATTGTTTGCTAAAAGTTTATTTCTATGTTTGAATTAGATACATGTATAAATACTTAAAATTTATAATTAGTGCTCTCAAAACTCCACATCTATTTTTCTTTATCCATGAAATTGTCTAATTGTTTATTCTAAACAAAAAGCTTCCCCTCAACTGTTAATTTAGAGGATATTTGAAAATGTGTGATTACGGAGAGGTCTTATATGTATTTAGTGGCCAAGGATCAGGGAACTTTAATGCTCAAGTCTACAATGTGTAGAAGAGTGACACCACGAGGAGTCATCTTCCCTAAAAGTCCAAAAATAACTTCTAAAAATAGCCATAGAAATTTTGCTGACTTGATTGAGAACATCATTTTCCCCAAGGATATGTATATGCTATTTTTATAGGTACATGCTCATTTAAAAACCAAATGAATAAACTTTTAATAAGAAATTCTAAGTATATTTACTATATCTTCACTTAAATAGTTAACTGGTTAGGCCACTTAAAAGGAAACTCTGTGATACAGGTGGAAATTTAACCTGCTTCCCCTTCAGATTTTGCCTCCCAGCTTTCAGTGACATGTAATGAGTAACATACTTCACTCCCTGTAATTTTTCCATTATTAGATATTGGTTTGGTTTTGTTTATAATGGAAATTCTTTGCAATATCTGTTTTCCCTTTATCTGTCTACTTTTATGAAAGTATCACACTATTCTAATTTTCATTATGTTGTAATGTTTAGTCGCAAGTGACATACTAATTATTATTTCTTGAAATAAATTATTTTAGCTACTGTTTCAAATGAAATTTTCAGAAAACACATACTTCTCTCAATTTTTTCATATAACTATATATGTAGTAGCAAAGTTTTATAATTTTATTTATATTAAAGTAATACATATTTGTTTAGGACTGCTAATTTGTATTTTTTATACCCATGTAAAATGACTTTTTTTATTATGGCAGATATATATTTTATATTTGTTTTATTAAAAACTAGTCATCAGCCCTGGCTGATGTGGCTCAGTAGATTGAACACCAGCCTGCAAACTGAAAAACTACTCAGTATTGTGAATATAAATCAATTAGCCATTGATTTGTATACATTTCAATTATATATAGCTACATTTTTATACCATTACATAAAATGTAAGAATTATTTTATTTATTTATCTATTTATTTATTTATTTTTATTTATTTATTGTTCAAGTACAGTCATCTCCATTACCCCCCACCACTACACCCCCAGCCATCCCCACCTCCCACCCTTGATCCCCGCCCCCCCCGCCGCCTTTGGCTTTGTCTATGTGTGCTTTATACATGTTCCTTTACAACCTACTTAAATCAATTTCCATTCTCAATAGCAACTCCTGAAAGAGTATTCAAATATTCCCAGGTATCCCTTTTCCCCAGGTATCCCCTCCCACCTCCCCTCTTGTTACTGTCAGTTTGTCCTTTATTTCAGTGTCTCTGGTTCTATTTTGCTTACTTGTTTGTTTTGTTGATTAGATCCTACTTATAGGTGAGGTCGTATGCTATTTGTCTTTCATCACTTGGCTTATTTCACTTAGCATAATGCTCTCTAGTTCCATCCATGCTGCTGTGAAGGGTAGGAGCTCCTTCTTTCTTTTTGTGCATAGTATTCCATTGTGTAATGTATCACAGTTTTTTGATCCACTCATTTACTGATGGGCACTTAGGTTGCTTCCAGCACTTGGCTATTAAAAATTGTGGTGCTATGAACATTGGGGTGAATAGGTTCTTTTGAATTGGTGTTTCAGGATTCTTAGGGCATAATCCCAGCAGTGGAATTGTGGGTTCAAAAGGCAGTTCCATTTCTAGTTTTTGAGGAAATTCCATACTGTTTTCCACAGTGGCTGTACCAGTCTGCAAGCCCACCAACAGTGTACTAGGGTTCTCTTTTCTCCACAACCTCACCAGCATTTATTGTTTATTGATTTGTTTATGATGGCCATTCTTACTGATGTGAAGTGGCATCTCATTATGGTTTTAATTTGCATCTCTCTGATGGCTAGTGATGTTGAGCATCCTTTTATATGTCTCTGGGTCATCTCTATGTCCTCCTTGGAGAAGTGTCTGTTCATTTGCCCATTTTCAATTGGTTTGTTCGTCTTTCTGTTATGTCTTCTGTTATTAATGTAACATGCAATGAACTAAAAATACTAATGATATTATCTACCCATTTTTCTGTTAGGGTATTTATGTCTGCATTTATATCTTATATGCTAGTAAAATATTTTAGAACCATAATATGTAAAGGATAAGTAAAAATTTTTCTAGCTGATTCTAATTTAGTGAAAATGCCTAGAAATGTACTTCTTATATTAAAAAAATGCATGCTAGTGTAGCAGAAGGGAAAGTTCTCCTTTTCAGTAGAATGCTAACCGAAATGTAGAAACAGTGACGGAATTGGAAAGTCACTATTTCACAACCATGACAGCAATTACTGATTCAGACAACAGTCATCAGTAGATGACATGACAAATGATTTTATGTTTGATGAGAAAAAAATGCATTTATAATATCCAAGTATCTCATCATAAATTTTTTAATTGTAAAAGAAAAATAGTAAATTTACTGTAAAATAATATGATGGATTCCATTTTAATCATGTAATTTAAATTAATATAACCAACAGTACAAATTTGTAATATGTAATATTACAAATATAATATACTCATATAATATACTAAGAAGGATGCAAAAATCCCTATTACTGTTTTCTGAAAACATACAACATAAACCTGATCATAAAATATCATAAACCTTAACTGAGGGAACATTTTACAACTGTAATGTCCTGTGTTCACTCACATTCATGAATGAAAGAAATCTGATGAACTCTTCTAGATTAAAAAAGAAGAAAGAGACATTTCTACTAGAGGCAGTGCACGATCATTGACTCAATCTATAGTGAGGGAAAAAAAGCCATGCTACGTAAATATTAGACAATTAGTTAAATTTGAATATGGTGTGTAAAGAAGATAAGATTATATATCAAAATTAAGTTACCTGATTATGGTAATTTACTGTTTATAAAAAGAATATCCTTCTTCCTTGGAAATAGATGCTAAAGTATTTAAAGGTAAGCAATATTACTCCTATAGCTCTTGAGTGGTTTAAAAAAACTATAGATTACTAGATTGAAAACATATTGCAAAATGGTAACATATTAGAGAATAGGTAAAGAGTATATTAAAGTTCTTTATGCTATACTTGAAATCTCAAAGGTTTGGGATTATACATACAACTTAAAAATTAAATACAATTTTTTTTCTTTATTGGATATCTTAGGCCATGTGATAAAGTTTTCCTTTTAATACATTTATCATATTTAAAATTAGCTTTATCAGCCTAATCCAGGCTTTAAATTACCTTTTTAAAAATTAAAATATAGTTAATGTATAATATTATTTTGGTTATAAATCTAATGCTCCCTACAGTCACCCTGTAAATGCATCTGGCCTGGAGAAGAAATAGAATGGTGTCAGGACTCCATGCTTCTTCCCACCTCAATTCAGTGACTCACTGAGCTCTGTTATTGCATCTGTGTAACTAAGACCTTTCTTGGTCTTAATATGTCTCTAAGGAGATGATAATTCAGGCATGAAGTCTGTTTGGTTATGCTTTTCCTGATATTTGCCTTTTATCTTCTCTCTGTCTCTATCTTGTCAATTGGGGAGGGATAGGAGGCAGGCAACCCATCGAGGTCATGATGATGGGTATTCATTGTCTATCCTCCTATGTATTAGCCATAGAGAAATAGCAGCAGGGCATGATTTAGGTACACAGGCACTTGAGATTTAGATTTAAATATCTAATCAAAGGTGTGTACTAGTCTTCATAGCAGCATAGTTTTTGATATGATATATGGGCATCTTTTCATTAATGTCAGCTTTTTGATAAAATAATTATTTGTACTCTTAAAAATAAAATTGGAAAGGCTGGTTAATTTAACCCCCTATTTAAGTTACAGGCAGAACATTTCAGGTAGATTCATAGCCTTTCAAAAATGATGATTATATAGTCCAGAACCCAGCAGAAAACATAGTTTTAAGTATATAAAACCCTAGAAGTGTATTCATTTCATACAGTTTATAATTCCCCATGGGAGTTCCCAAGAGTTGAAGGCTTTGGCAAGACTTGAATGCTTTAATGAAATGTGAATAATCCAGAAAGCTTAAGTATTTGAATATCATAATGCATTTAAAAAATGAGGACTGAAATTAGGTATGTATATAATTACTTCATCTATATTTGTAGGTGGTAGTAATGAAATTTTGGCACAATAACAATAACTTTATAATTGATTTTTACTTTTTGGGGGTTATTAGTGCAAAAGACCTGTGTGTATAGTTTTGGAGTGAGTAGAATAGTTATTTGGCATATGATATTCATAAGGAACAGGAAATGATACATGTCTTCGGGTGAACTCATATGTGTCAACACACTTTATTATGTAGTTTTATCCAATATAGCTTGAGGGAAAGACATATACAGTTCAATGAATTAGAAAAAAACCCTTAAGAAATTTTAAATCCCTTTGTTTTAGGGAAAACACACATTATAACTCTTAATGTATTTTTAAATGCAATCTAAACCACAGAAACTAAGCACTTTGGGGTAAAAGAAATCAAATAGTACACAAGTGTGACTTTTCTATTAGTGGTTATTCCTCCTATTAAAATTAAAATTTTGATAGGAAGTTTTTATTTAAATAAATAAAGGCAAGACTTGTCAGTTACTAAGACAATTTGTATATTCATATAAGAATTCACCTATAATTATCATAGCCAATAACTTAATCTCAAAATCAAGGTTTCCCAATATTGGTTTTAATTTATTTACATTTTAAAACAAATACAAAAATTACACACTAAAAAAAAAACAAACAAACAAGATTTATGAGCTTCCAGTCAAGATGGCTGAGCAGGTAAACACTTTATTTGTCTTTTCCCATGACCACATCAAAATTACAACTAAACTACAGAACAAGGCATTAAGAACCACCTGAAATCTACTTGAACAGAAATGTTATAACTAAGGATATGCAGAAGAAGCCACTTTAAGACTAGTAGGATGAGAGGCAAAGTGGTTAGTGGTTAAAAATTAAAAGAGATATCTTTTCTGTGGTGGGCCCCCTTGAGGAGTGAGTAGGCCCAACCCCACATCAGGCACCCCTAGCCCAGGGTTCCAATGCTGGGAAGAAAAGCCCCCATAATTTCTGGTTGAGGAAATCAGCAGGGATTATAGCTGAGTGAGATGGAGGGCTGCTGGAGTCCCAGGCTTTCTTCCTAAATGACTTACTGACAGACTCACTCACTCTGAGTTCCAGAACTGGGGTAGCAACTCAAAAAGCAACAGGGCCACTTGGGGATGAGCAGAATTTTCTGGCTTCAGGAAAAGAGTTTGAGAAGCACCTTTCTCCCAGATAGAAATGCTAGAAGAAATCCTTATTCCTTTGCTGACACTCCCTTCAGCAGGCACAGAAAGGCTTCATATCTGGGTCATCATCAACCTGGCTAATACTGTTGCCCTGCCCTGATGATTCTCTCAGACTCTGCCTCACTGAACTTATAGGCCCAATCAAGCCACTTTTAGTGACTTTTCCATACAAATAGCCTGTCTTGGCTTATGCTGCGGACTCTTCTAAAATCTGTTAAAGGATTACAACCCTAAACAAACAATATCTGGTCTCAGCATGTTCTTTACCTTTAGCTAAGCAGCCTCAGACCTGGAATTAGTGGCAGCCCACCTCAGTTTGCAGCTTAGCCTTTATCAGGGACCTCCAAGCCCAAAACTAGGAGAAACCTTTTGCAGATGAATACCAAGTAGAATCTACCTTTGTAGATTATACCAAGTGGCTCCAGACAGGGCACAGGTAGCTGCAGACTTTAGCTTGTAACTCTCAAGAGGCCCCAGAGCCAATATACCCAGGGGGCAGCTTTGGACTACACCAGGGCATCACCCGACCACATCCACAAATCACACATTCAAATGGCAGACTCAATAGGCACCAGAGACCTGCCAAATCAAATTATATTCTGTATAGTCAACTCCTGCACAACAGCTCCTTCACTGTAGTCATGACCAGTCCTCACAACCAATCATATGGAAGGTCAGTCCCTTCCACTGACAGGTCATCAGCAATGAAGGCTTGAGTACCATAAGAGGGCACACACAAGCCACAAAAAGGAACACAGCTGGAGCAAACAGCTCAGGGGAAAAGGCAGAGTGCACCCCTGAGACCCATAAGACAGCTACTACAAGGCCACTCTACCAAACCAGGAAACATGTCAGCCCTACCTAGCACATGGAAACACACACAAGAAAGTAGCCCAAATGAGGAGACAAGACAATGTATCCCAAATGAAAAAAAAAAAAAAGAAAGAAAGAAAGAAAGAGCAGAACTCCAGAAAAAGAATTAAACAAAATAAAAATGAGCAATCTATAAGATGCAGAGTTCAAAGCACCAGTTATAAGAATGCTTGATGATCTCAGTAAGAACTTCAATAAAGAGACAGGATATATAAAGATGAAGATAGAAAACATAAAAAGGAATTTGTTAGAAGTGAATGACAATAACTGAAGTGAGGAATACATTAAAAGGAATTGACAGACTAGATGAAGCAGAGGATCAAATCAGTGATCTAGAAGATAAGAAAGCAGAAACATGGGTCAACTCAAGAAACATGTATAAAGGACCCATGGACAAGGACAATGTGGGAGGAGGATTGAATGTGGGAGGGGTAGGCAGGGCAGGGGAGAGCAATAGGGGAAAAATGGGGACAACTGTAACTGAACAACAATAAGAAAAGAAAGAAAAGAAAAATTCAAAACAATGAGGATAGTTTAAGGGACCTCTAGGACAACTTCAAACATACCAACATTACATCATATGGGTATCAGAAGAAGAGAGGGAGCAAGAAATTGAAAACCTATCTGAAAAAATAATGACAGAAAACTTTCATGACCTGGAAAAGGAAACAGACATACAAGTCCAGAAAGCACAGAGGGTTCCCAACAAGATGAACCCAAGGAGGCCCACACCAAGACATATCATAATTAAAATGCAAAAACTTAAGGACAAAGAAAGAATCTAAAAAGCAGCAAGAGAAAGCAGTTAGTTACCTACAAAGAAGCTCCCATAAGACTGTCAGCTGCTTTCTCAACAAAAATATTCCAGGCCAGAAATGATTGGCATGAAATATTAAAACTAATGAACAGCAATCACCTACAACCAAGATTACTCTATGCAGCAAGTCTATCATTTAGAATTGAGGGACAAATAAAGGGCTTCCCAGACAAGAAAAACATAATAACAAGCATCACCACCAAACCAGTATTGCAAGAACAATTAAAGTGACTTCTTTAAAAAGAACAAGAAAAAAAATAAAATATGAATAATAAAGTGTCAGTAACTACATATCTATTGACAATTCCTTTAAACGTAAATGAATTAAATGCTCCAGTAAAAAGACAGAATGACTGAGTGGATAAGAAAACAAGACATTTATATATGATGCCTACAAAAATGCACTTCAGATAAAAAGACATACATACTGAAAGTAAAGGTATGAAAAAAAAAATCATAAAAATAAAAATTGAAAGAAAAACAAAAGCTGGGCTAACAATAGTTATACTGCACAAAATAGGCTTTAAAAAAAAGCTATAAGGAGACAAAGAATGACCCAGCAATTTCACTTCTGGGTATTTTTCCAAAGGGACTCAAAACACTAATTTTAAAAGACATAACATCCATATGTACATTGTAGCATTATTTACAATAGCCAAAATATGGAAGTGACACATGTCCATCAATAGATAAATGGATTAAAAAGCAGTAGTGCATAAATGCAATGGAATGTGACTCAGCCATAAAAAATTGAAATATTGCCATCTGCAACAACATCAATGGCCTTAGTATTATACTGAGTGAAATAAGTCAGACAGCAAAAGACACATGCCATATTATTTCACTTACATGTGGAATCTAAAAAAATAAATGATCAAACAAACAAAACAAACTTATAGCTACAGAAAATACTTTGATGGTTGCCAGATGGGAGTGGAGTTGGGGAGATAGGCGAAAGGGGTAAAGAATTATGAAGTACAAGTTGGGAAGATGTCAGGGCACGCCAACACGCTGGAGGAATGTGGCAGGTGGAAAACTTGGAAAGAGTTGTGATCCCTTCCACCAAGAAGGTTCTTTCTTCTAAGGAACTGCAGTTTTGTGGATGTGGGTAGACTTTTTACATTGGGACCAGTTACTCCAGCATTTTTACCTGCATGTTCTGAGACAGTTAGGCATGTCAGTTCTTTCAGCAGAACCTGCCTTAGGCACTTAACCTTTTGTGGCTCAGGTGTGCCAAGACAAAAAAAAAAAAAATGGCCCAAATGAAAGAACAGATCAAAGCTCCAGAAAAAATACAACTAAACGATGAAAAGATAGCAAGCCTATCAGATGAACAGTTCAAAACACTGGTAATCTGGATGCTCAAGGAACTGGTTGAATTTGGTTACAAAGTAAATGAAAAAATGAAGGCTACACTGAGTGAAATAAAGGAAAATGTACAGGGAACCAATAGCAACAGGAAGGAAACTGGGACTCAAGTCAATGGTGTGGACCAGAAGGAAGAAGAAATATCCAACCAGAAAAGAGTGAAGAAACAAGAATTCAAAAAAATGAGGAGAGGCTTAGGAACCTCCAGCACATCTTTCAACATCCCAACATCTGAATCATAGGGGTACCAGAAGAGGAAGAGCAATAAATTCAAAGCTTATTTGAACAAATAAGAAAGAACTCCCCCAATCTGACAAAGGAAATAGACTTCCAGGAAGTCCAAGAAGCTCCGAGTCCTAAAGAACTTGGACCCAAGGAGGAATACACCAAGGCACATCATAATTACATTAGCCAAGATTCAAATGAAGGAGAGAATCTTAAAAGCAGCAAGAGAAAAGGAGACAGTTACCTACAAAGGAGTTCCCATCAGACTGTCAGCTGATTTCTCAAAAGAGACCTTACAGGCAAGAAGGGGCTGGAAAGAAGTATTCCAAATCATGAAAGGCAAGGTCCTACATCCAAGATTGCTCTATCCAGCAAAGCTTTCATTTAGAATGGAAGGTCAGATAAAGTGCTTCTCAGATAAGGTCAAGTTAAAGGAGTTCATCATCACCAAGCCCTTGTTATATGAAATGTTAAAGGGGTTTATCTAAGAAAAAGAAGATAAAAAAATTGAATAGTAAAATGACAACAAACTTAGTTATTAACAACCACACCTAAAACAAAAACAAACAAACTAAGCAAACAACTAGAACAGGAACAGAATCATAAAAATGGAGATCACATGGAGGGTTATCAGTAGGGAGGAGGAAGGGCAGGAATGGGGAAAAAGGTACAGAGAATAAGAAGCATAAATGGTAGGTAGAAAATAGACAGAGGGAAGTTAAGAATAGTATAGGAAATGTAGAAGCCAAAGAACTTATATGTATAACCCATGGACATGAACAAAATGGGGGGATGTGGGTGGGAGGGGTTATGTAGAGAGGAAGGTAATACAGGGGGGGAAATGGGACAACTGTAATAGCATAATCAACAAAATATATTATTTTTAAACAGAAGTACAAATTGGTAGTACCAAAATAGTCATGGGGATGTAAAGTATAGCATAGTTTAGCATAGAGAATATGGTTAATAATATTGTAATAACTGTGAATGGTGTCAGATGGGTAATAGATTTATTGGGACCATTATGTTGTAATTTACATGAATGTTTAATCAATTCTAATCAATATGTTGTATATCTGAAACTAATATAATATTGTATGTCAACTGAAATTAGGAAAAATTTAAAAACTATTTAAAAATGAAATTTATATTTCTTATCAAAATTTTTCTCTCTTTTAAAAACAAAACCATTTGTTTTAGCCTCACATTCTTCAATATTTTCTCCTATTTTCTCTTCAGCTATCTCCAGTTAGGTCTCTGCCTTACCAATTTAACAAAACTGGTTTTGACAACAATACCAACCCTTTTCCTACTAAATCCAATGGTTAGTTTTCAGTTCTCACCTACCTTGACTTTATCTCACGTACTTGCAAAGGTTTTCACCGTCTGTCCCTTGAAGTATCTCTCTGCTTCCAGGCAAGCACATCTCCTAGATCTCCTCCATTTCACTTATTACTCCATCCACTCTCTGGTTGTTTCCTCCTCCTCTCCCTAACTTCTGAATATTAGTTACCCAGGGCCAGCCCTCTAAGCACTACACTCTTCTACTTGCCCTCTCTTCTTTTGTTATGACTTAACTATCATGAATGAGATTCAAGAAATATAGGAGTGATTCTCTTCCCATAAGGCACATTCCAAGCCTCTTGCTGCTGTCTAAAATATCTCTTTAGCTTGGCTCTTTCATCATTTACACCAGGTGCCTTTACACATTACTTTTTATTAAAAGTACAACTTCTCAGACTTCAAAACTATTATTTTTATTTAAATTTATTTTATTTCTTTATTGCTGCTCAAGCATAGTTGTCTCCATTTCCCCTCACCACTGCTCCCATCCCACCTATCCCCACCTCCCACTCTTGATCCTACCCTCTTTGGCTTTGTCCAAGTGTCCTTTATACAGGTGCCTTGATGACTATTCTTCTTCCCCTTGCCCCCATTATCCCCTCCTACCTACCCTCTGGTCACAGCCAGTTTACCCTTTATTTCAATGTCTCTGGTTCTATTTTGCTTACTTGTTTGTTTTATTGATTTGATCCTACTTATAGGTGAGGTCGTATGCTATTTGTCTTTCATCACTTGGCTTATTTCACTTAGCATAATGCTCTCTAGTTCCATCCATGCTGTTGTGAAGGGTAGGAGCTCCTTCTTTCTTTCTGTTGTGTAGTATTCCATTGTGTAAATGTACCATAGTTTTTTGATCCACTCATTTAGTGAAGAGCACTTAAGTCTCTTTCAACACTTGGCTATTGTAAATTGTGCAACTATGAACATTGGGGTGAATAGGTTCTTTTGAATTGGTGTTTGAGAATTTCTAGGGTATTATCCCAGCAGTGGAATTGTGGGTTCAAAAGGCAGTTCCATTTCTAGTTTTTGAGGAAATTTCATACTGTTTTCCACAGTGACTGTACCAGTCTGCATGCCCACCAACAGTGTACTAGAGTTCCCTTTTCTCCACAATCTCACCTGTACTTGTTTATTGATTTGTTTATGATGGCCATTCTTACTGGTGTGAAGTGGTATCTCACTGTGGCTTTAATTTGCCTCTCTCTGATGACTGGTGATGCTGAGCATCCTCTCATATGTCTCTGGGCCATCTGTATGTCCTCCTTGGAGAAGTGTCTGTTCAGGTCTTTTGCCCATTTTTTAATTGGGTTGTTTGCCTTCCTGTAGTGGAGTTGTGTGAGTTCTTTACATATTTTGGAGATCAAACCCTTGTCCAAGGTATCATTGTCAAATATATTTTCCCATTCGGTTGGTTGCCTTTTCATTTTGTTGATGTTTTTGTTAGTTGTGCAGAAGCTTTTTATTTTGATGAAGTCCACTTTGTTTATTTTTTCCATTATATCCCTTGCTCTAGAGGACATATTGGTGAAAATATTGCTGCACAAAATACCTGAGATTTTCCTGCCTATGTTCTTGTCTAGGACTTTTATGGTTTCATGACGTACATTTAAGTCTTTATCCACCTTGAGTTTATTTTTGTATATGGTGTAAGGTGGTGGTTGAGTTTTATTTCTTTGCATGTAGCTGTCCAGATCTCCCAACATCATTTGTTGAAGAGGCCATTTTTACTCCATTTTATGCTCCTGCCACCTTTGTTGAATATTAATTGACCACAGAGACACGGGTTTATTTCTGGACTCCCTACTCTGTTCCATTGATCTACACAGATCTGTTCTTATGCTAGTAGCAGACTGTTTTGATTACCATGGCCCTGTAACATAATTTTATATCAGGTATTGTGATCCCTCCTACTTTGTTCTCCTTTCTCAAAATTGCTGCAGCTATTTGGGCTCATTTATGGTTACATATATATTTTTTAAATGTTTGTTCTATATCTGTGAAATATGTCATTGGTACTTTATTAGGGATTGCATTGAATCTATAAATTGCTTTGGGTAATGCAGATGTTTTGATGATGTTAATTCTTCTAATCCATGAACACAGTATATGCTTCCATTTCTTTGTGTCTTCCTTAATTTCTTTCTTCAGTGCTGTGTAGTTTTCTGAGTATGGGTCTTTTACCTCCTTGGTTAGGTTTATTCCTAGGTACTTTATTTTTCTTGTTGTTATCAAATGGGATTTTTTTCCTGATTTCTGTTTCTGATGTTTCATTGTTGGTATACAAAAATCCCTTTGATCTCTGAGTATTTACTTTGTAACCAGCTGTTTTGCCAAATTCATTTATTAGGTCAAGTGTACACTACCATGTCATCTCAAACAGTGACAGTTTTGTTTCTTCCTTTCCAATTTGGATGCCTTTTATTTCTTTTTCTTGTCTGACTGCTGTGGCTAGAACTTCCAATACTATGTTGAATAGAAGTGGTGAAAGCAGACCTCTGAAAAAAAGTCCTAAATAGACTGAAAATGAAGGGTTAGAAAAAAATATCCCAAGCAAATGGCAAGAAGAGAAAGCTGGTGTAGCAATATATATCTCAGACAAAATGGACTTCAAAACAAAGGCCATAAAAAGGGACACAGAGAGATGCTTCATAATAGTCAAGTGAAGAATTTATCAAGAAGACAGAAACATTATAAACACATACACACTGAACATAGGAGTAGCCAAATATATGAAGATATAGACAGCAACACACTTATACTAGGGGTTTTTAACACTCCACTGTCAAAATTGGACATATTTTCCAAACCAAATATCAACAGGGATACTTCAACATTGAACAATGCCCTAGATCAAATGGACTTAACTGATTTATATAAAACCTTTCATTCCAAATAAGCAAAATACACATTCTTTTCAAATGCACATGGAACATTTTCAAAGATAGACCCCATAATGGGACACAAAACAAACCTCAACACATTCAAGAAAATTGAAATCATATCAAGTATTTTCTGGACCGCAAAGGCCTGAAACTAGAAACGAACCTCAAAGATAAAAACTCAAAAACACTCAAATTCATGGAGATTGAATAGCATGCTATTAAACGATGAATGGATTGATAATGAAGTCAAGGAAGAAATCAAAAAGTTCCTGGAAACAAATGAAAATGAACACACAGCAGTCCTTTAAACATCTTTAAAACTCATTGCTTTGCCATAGCTGTACTTTTCGTGTTCATTTGTGCTCAACTTTATAGATTACTTCTGTAACTAAAGTATACACATTTTCATGTTCAGTAAATTATTCAGGGTTGATTTATTGAGGTAAGATTGTTTTTATTACTTTGCTCTTGTAGTATTATTTTACTCAATTTACATTACAATGTAAATCATGAATAGTTCTTAGTTCAAAACAACAGGCATATTACTGCTAGTCACATATGGCTATCTACATGTATTCTTAGGAACACATGAAATTAGCTGATTAAATCTCAAAGTATTTAAATTGTTATAAATAGAATTAATATCTAAATTACCTGTTTGGTTTACTATTATTTTTTTATTTTAATTGTTGTTCAAGTACACTTTTCTGCCTTTTACTCCCATCCCATCACATCCCCCTAGACCTCCCCACCTCCCTCCCATTTCCACCTGCCTTGTTTTTGTCCATGTGTCCTTTATACTTGTTCCTGCAAACCTTCCCCTTTTCCTTTAAATTCCCTCCCCTCTCCCCTCTGGTCACTGTCAGCCTGATCAACAAAACAAACAAACAAGCAAAATATAACCAAAGACACTGAAATAGAGAACAGGCTGACAGTATTTGTTTTTTTTTAATGATTTCTGTTCTTCATGGTATATAAGATACTAGACATAAGATAGGAAGCTAAAGGAAACCTGGATCTTTTGTTCAAATAATTCATTTCTTATGAATACATATGAAGTATGCACATAAAAGACTATAATATGAAATCATCATATGAGAAATATAGGAATGCTATAAGATTTTGGAAGAGAAAAGATCAACTTTTACTGCAGAATATCAGGAGCATCTCCATAAAGATGGCATTTAAACAAAACCTCATAAAAAGTTATTACCATTTGGGGAGTTTTATGGCAATTCTGTAGTCATTCTAGTATCTCTTTCTACTTACCAATACAACTGACATTCAAATTTAGGACCACAGAGCTTTTTATATATCTTCTTCTGTATTATACTTATGTCTCCTTTCTTTAACACTGAGAATCCAAGTTCTCTGGGGACACATGAAATACTAAAATTTGTACATTCTATAAACATTATTTAATTTATTCTGCATTATGCATACAACATTCCCAGGAAAATTATAATACTTTCATCATATACATAATTAAAGAGAACAGTTTAACTTTCTGCGTAAGCGTTCCCAATTTCCACCACTTTTAATAGTTGCATTATATCTACAATGTCTGGGCATGTAGTAATTGCATACTTTTCTCCTTTATACTCAAGCCTTCTTTAATTTTAATTTTGCAAGTAACTACATATTTACTGCTCACCACCCTCTTAAAGTCAATGCCCTCATAGCCATTTGGTTGTCTCAGGATTGTCCCCTAGTTAATTACTCTGGAAGGCTCAAGGGAACAAAGTTCTCTGAGTTCTTCCATGTTGACAGAATTCTGTTCATGCCTTTATACTAGAAAGTCAGTTTAGCCAGGTTTTATGTTGACTCACATTTATTTTTTTAACAAAAAGCATTCCTATTGAAAGTTTAATATTAATATAATTTTCTAATTCATGTAAATTGTTTTGAAATCCAAGTAAACTTTTTTTAAAAAAACACCTTTTCTTTTAATTACAATAATTTTCATAAAACATGCCTTGTGGTTCATCATTCTGGAATAAAGTTCTTAGATGACTAGTGTGCTTTTTACAGTATGAATTTTCACATTTTTAACAGCATGAATATTTCTTGTTATAGTTTGTTTGTTGTATTTGTTATTTTTCCCTGCTTTGGTTTCTTCTTGAAAGTTATATCATGTATATTTTAATTTATTTATTTAGTTTTTATTGTTGACACCATTACAGATATCTCCCATTCCCTACCCGCTTACCCTCCTCCACCCACCTGAGTCTGCCTCTGCCCCCAGCCTTCACCACATTGTTGTCTGTGTCCATGGGCTATGCATGTATACATGTTTGTTCTTTGGCTAATGTCTTCCAGTCTCCCCACACAACAACCCTGTAAGATCTATCAGTCCATTCCAGGTATCCATGCCTCTGGTTTTATTTTGTTTGTCAGTTTATTTTGATAATTGGATTATACATATGAGTGAGATCATGTATATTTTTAATCCTTTTTGCTTATCTTCAATGACTACCATTTTTTAAATACTTTTATTTTTATTGTTGAATTTGTTTTTAATCTCCTAAAATTAAATGGTAGTTTCTATTGTATTTATTTACTCTGTTTCCTGCAATTACATTGCCATTAAGTTTTTTTAAATTTATAATCCTTTCATGACTTATACTATCTCTTTTCTGTTTCATCATAATTCTCATTTATGTTGCTCTTTCATATCTTGCATCATTTTCAAGTGACTTAAAACTTTATTTAAAATTAAAATTTTATTTTCTGTAAATATGTTATTCTACATCTTATTTTTCTTAAATAAGTATGGAATTTGATCTTAATTATCTCTTGCTTTTTCTTTTTTACTTATTTACAAAGTAGTTTTATGAAATTTTAAAGGGAAGCATGCTTCAGAGACTTTTCTAACTTAGTTCTCCTTTTTTCCATTATTTTCTAAAAGTATAAAACAATTACTAGCATGTTTTCTGAGACTTTCTGGGTGTTAACCCTACCCCATTTGTATTGCATCTGGATATTTTCTTTCTTTTCTGTCTGCCCATATCTTGCTTAATTTTTATTCTACTCAGCAGTTTCTCCTCTGTGTATAGCTTTGTCCTGTCAGCAGGCTCTGGCTCGTCAATTTGGGGAGTTCTCAGAGGCTAGCCAGGATCATCTAGCCCTCTAGAGCTTCAGGAGGATACTAGGTGCCAACTGATTATTTCATTGGGCAAGCTGTTCTCAAACTGGTCCGCAACAATTCTACTGCTCTCAGGGCTACCAGGTTCCCTAGATCTTCCCTTTGCTTTCTGTCTCATATATGTGGACTTCATTCCGGTTCTGTTGGGTATTTTGTTTCGTTTTTTAAAATTTAACCTATTTGTTTTGGAATCCAAGGAGATAACTTGCTATCCACTTTTATTCTAAATGTTGTTCATGAATTTTCATTTTTGATAAATAATTTTACTGTCTTTTCATGTGGGAATTGCAAAAGATTAAAACATTGTTGTCACTATCATTTGTTAAGAGTCCTCCATAATTAATGTTTCTTCAATACATCAATGTATTCTTTATTGGGAAAATGTGGATGTTAAATCTGTCACATTGCTAAATATGAAACTTCTTATAGAAATTTAAATTTCCTGCAGCTATTAAAATATTTGTTCCTATTAGTTTTTTCGAATATATTTCAAGTATTTCATTCTTGCCTTTTCTATTTTTGTACTTGTTTTGACATCTATTTAGTTAATTTTTTCAAATTTCTATCTAATTTGAAAAAAGTTTGAAATTATAATTCTCATTTTTCTTAAAGAAGTAATCTTAGGCATCTATGGATATTTTTTCTATAATGTCTCTTTACTTGCGTGGTGAGCCTGTGGGTATAGGAAGAAAAGCCCCGAAGGCTCAGGCAGGTAGGAAACTACAAACTCACTGCCCCTGTACTGCCACGCATACATACCTACAATTTATAAACCTTCTGTAATTTTGGCTTGTGACTTTTTTTTGTTTTTGCTTTTGCTTTTAAAACTGTAACTCACTGAATAGGCATTTGTGTTAGTGAGGAAACCATTAAAAAAAGAATGCCCAGAGTTATAATCTTAAAACATGACAGACCAGTCATAAAAATTTGAAATGAATATTTCAAGTTGTCTGACATTTCTCTTCATTCCCAGGAGGTTCCAAGGTTGCCCTTGTGATCACCTTTAATTGGGGAGTTGGGAGAAGAGGTGGTGGAGAAAGTCCTAATTCTTCTAAATCACCTTGGGTCGAATTTTATTTTTGAGAATGAGTCACATGGCCAGAGGAAGATATAAGGGGATATCTGGTTCTTTTCTACTCACCTACTTTCCAGTATACTACCCTAGACTAGGGTACAGTCTTGAATCTCTATCAGGTGTCATGGATGACTCTCAAAACACTCATGAGCATTTTAATAAGTGTGATTAAATTGGTCATTACCAAAGATGAAAACACATTAAGCAAAAATATTTCTCATTTATTCTCACTCTAATCAGTACCTCAGGGTCTCTTAAGAGCCTTTTTCTCTTTTTATCTTAAAAAATAACTTACTCAAAGAAACATATGTATTTGCCAAAAGAGTTAAGTGACTCCAGCCCAGTTAGACTATCATTGATGGGAAAGTAGCAGGCTGCCTGGCTTCACCATTTGTTAATTCTGTTTCCTTGGACAAGTTATTTAATCTCTCTTCAATTCATTGTCTTTAGCTATAAAACAAATACATGAAAAGTGCCTAACAGAATAATAGCAAGGATTAAATAGGTCATTATTTATAAAGAGAATAGAGACTGGCACAAAGAAAGTGCTTTAGTTGTTCTTATTTTATTATTTCTATTATTGTTGAAGATGCTCTAATTATTCACAGAATTGTATGTTAGGAAATTACATGAAGTGGCATTTACAAAATATTTTGAAAATAATAAATTTGCATGCAAATGAATACTGATCTTATCACAAAACAATGCCATTTAGCTTTGGCAAACAGACCCTCCATTTCCTATTCAATCATTCTTTTCATTCTGATTATCTTGAGTTGGTAGCTAGTGGGTGCCCTTGTCCTAATAAATTAATATCAGGCAATGCTCTGTCCCCTATAGACATAAAATAGTGTGTGCCTGTTTCTTCTTACAGAACTCACTGAACACATGGATCCGGTTAAGTCTTGAGGTGAAACAGTGAGGGGAAGCACTAATATGAAGCTTGCATATTTCTTGTGTGGACAATATATTGCAAGAATGATATCAGCCACCCTCTGAAACAGTCCATGTGGTGCATAATAACCCCATTGTATCTCAGAATAGGATTTCTTTAGTCATTTACATGATAATTTCGAAGACCATATATCTTGTGAAGCCAAAGCACAATTGTGAGTCTTCAAAGATAACCACTACTTAGGGGGAGGCACAGCTAAGAGAATTTAACCAAAATGATGAAACGGCTCTGAAGGCATAGATCCATACAAACTCTGGCATAATTTACACCCCATTCTGGAAAACTATTTTTAAAAAATCAAAGAAGATATAATAAAATAGCTGCCAGATGTAATAGTGTGTTTCATTCCACTAGTGTGGTATATGCTTTACAGATTTTAGTATCTATGAAGCAAAGAAGCCTTTTATACCTGCCCCCTCCCCCAGGAAGTTTAGGCTCAGATGTTCCATTATTGTCTCCAATTACATCATGAAAAAATGTTTTCAGGAATTGGAGGTGTGGGGTGCCTGAATTTCCATATATCACAAAAAGTCTTATAAATTTCTAAAGTATAGCTCTCAGTAAAAAGTATTATCTTCAGAATTCCATTAGTATCGCATGCTTATTTTCAGTGCTTTCTAAATGTAAGAGTTCCCTGGAGTTGGCTGTGTTTAAGTGTATGTTCTCTCATTGTCTTTTTCTTATCGGAGAATTTAGGACTTAGATAGCACTATTCTAGACCAGACCAACTCTTTTCCTCACTCTGTACTGAGGAAGAAGCTGAGGTTGAGAGAGGTCAATTACCAAGTGTCTAAAATAATGCCTTAACATATTGTACTCAAAAGCTATCTTGTGTTGAATGCATTAGTGAATTTATGTCACACAATCAATGGAAAAACTGACACAGGACACGTTTTTGCTCTTGATACCTACTCCCTTGGTTAAAGACTTAATGCTCAGGCTCTGGCCTTTTGTCATGATGTAATATGTTTTAAATAGAGATGTAAAGCTGCTCTAAGTGAACAATGCTTTGTATATCTTGGCTTGTGATATTAGTGTGAACTGTAGAGACAGAACTTTAGTGCTATGAGCTTTCTACATTTTTTGTGTCCCCCTATGGTAAGCAATGATGCTTACATTTGCTATTCAATTGAACTTCGAAAGAACTTTGAGAGAGATAGAAAGGACAGCTACTATTAGGAAAAGAATGAGAATTTTGGTGCTACAAAACCTGTTCGGAATTAGGGACTATATTTTCATATAGTCTCAAATAGTTTATCTTTCTCTTTTATTCTTTAGAAAGTCAGAATAATATTTCATGTATAAATATAAGTATAATACACTTGCATGCATATACATATGGTATAAACAGTGAGGATCTGTGACTCCCTCTTTTATCACAATCTGTTTGCCACTAAGATTCCATATGCTTAGACATTTTCCCAGGCCTCTTTCAGCAGCTTATTTATAGACAATCCAGAAAGCCTACTAGGATATATCATAATGCAAGTGAACAGAGTTACACTATTGATAATGAAAATGTTAAAAATGAAGGCTCACTATGTTAAAAGAAGAATGAAGACAAAATAGATTTGGCCAGCTGATCTCCAGTGACTCGTGTCTCAGTGCTTTGGAGAAAATTTACTGGAAACAATATTTAAAATAACTATTTTTCTTGCCAAGAAAAAAAAAAGTCAGAGACCAATGGCTTCACTGGCAAATAAGAATTAATACCATATCTTTTCAATCTGTTCCAGCAAAGAGAAGAGGAGGGAATACTACCAAACTCATTTTATGATGCCAGAATTACCTTGGTATCAAAACTAGGCTAAGATGGCACAAGATAAGACAATTACCAGTCTACATTCGTGAACATTGATGCAAAAATCCTCAAAGAAATATTCACAAGCTTAATTCAACATTATACTATAAGAATCATAAACCATGATCAAGTGGGGTTTACTCCAGGAATGCAAAGATGGGTCAACATCTACAAATCAGTCAATATAATATACCACATTAACAAAATGAAAAATAAAAGTCAGACAGTCATCTCAATAGATGCAGTAAAAACATTTGAAATAACTCAATATCCATGTATGATTTTAAAAAACTATCAACCTCTGTTGGCATAGATGGGAATAGGGTTTGTAATACTTTAACATAATAAAGGCCATATATGGCAAACCTGTAACTACCATCATAGTCACAAGTGAAAAGCTGAAAGCTTTTCCTCTAAGTTGGGAACCAAGACAAGAATGCTCATTCTCACTACTGTTATTCAACATAGTAGAGTAAGTCTTAGGCAAGGCTAAGAAATAAAACACACACAAATTAGAATAAAAAAAGAGGTAAAACTGTCAGTATTTTCAGATGACATGATATTATGTATAGAAACCTTAAGACTCTTCCTCCCACTAAAAAAGAAAAAAAAAAACTGTTAGAACTAATAAATCAATTCAGTAAAGTTGTAAGAGACAAAATAAGTATACAAAAATCAATTGTTTCTATACATTAAAGAGCTATCAGAAAAATAAATTATGAAAACAATCCCATTTACAACTGAACTAAAAAATATAAAATAAAATACCTAGGATTAAATTTAACCAAGGAGGTAAAAAGCCTACACACTGAAAACTAAAGACAACAATAAAAATTAAAAAAAGCACAAATAAATGGAAAGATATCGTGAGCTCATGAATTTGAAGAATTAATATTGTAAAAGTCCATACTACCTAAAGCAATTTAGAGTTTCAATACAATCCCTGTCAAACATTCATTGGTATTTTTTATTTTAAAGATTTTTTAAAGATTTTATTTATTTTTATTTTTAGAGAGGGAAGGGAGGAAGAGAGAGTGAAAGAAACATCACTGTGCAGTTGCTGGGGCCATGGCCTACATCCCAGGCATGTTCCCTGACTGGGAATTGAACCTGAGATGCTTTGGTTCCATTCATTGGTATTTTTCAAATAAATAAAGCCAGCAATCCTAAAATTTGAATGGAACCACAGAAGACTGCAAATCTGAATCAATCTTGGCAATAATTTTTTGAAATTGAAATAAAAAACAAAAACATCAAAATAAAAAATAAGTGGGATTATATTAAAAGTTTTCTGTACAGCAAAGGGAGCCTTCTCAAGTGACTATATATAGAATGAAAAGGCAACCTGCCAAATGAGAGAAAGCATTTGTAAATCATATATCTGACAAGGAGTTTACATTCAAAATATATTTAAAAACTCATAAAACACAATAGTAAAAATATCCCATTAAAAAATGGCAGGGGGTCTGAATAGATATTTTTAAAGAGGATGTACAGAAGGCCAACAGATACATAAAAAAGTGCTTAACATCACTAATTATCATGGAAACACAAATGAAAACCACAATGTGGTATCACCTCAAACCTGTCAGAATGGCTAATTTCAAAATGACAAGAACTAACACATGTTGGAGAAAAAGTGAAGGGAAGGGAATCCTTGGATACTATTGGTAGGAATGTAAATTGGTACAGTCACTATGGAAAACAGTACAGTGGTTCCTCAGACATTAAATACAGGTTTACTATATGATCCAACAATTCCACTTTGGAGTGTTTACCCAATGGAAATAAAAAGCTTTAATTTAAAATGATAACTGTACCCCAAGTTCATTGTTGCATTATTTAAGTCAAGAAATAAAAAAGAAATTAAATGTTTATCAATAAATGAATAAAGAAAAGGTGGTATACATACATACAATAAAATATTACTCAGCCACAAAAAATCCTTCCATTTGTCATGATGTGGATATATTTTGAAAGCATTATGCTAACTGAAATAACTGAACAGTGAAAGACAAATATCTTATGATCTCACTGACATGTGGAATCTAAAAAAGAAAACAACAACAACAAAAAAACCTCAGTTACAAAATAATAAATCTTGGGTATATAATATACAGTATGGTAAATACAGTTTATAATGCTGTACTGTATAATTGAAAGTTGCTTAGAGAGTAGACCTTAAATATTCACATACAAAGAAAGGAACTTTTAACCATGTGTGGTAATAAACATTAATTATACATATTGTGGTGATCACTGTGTAAGTATGTATGTTACAATATGTTATAACATATTAATTTCAGGTATACATGTTAAGTATACATCAATAAAAATAATTGAAGGAACAAAAATTAATAAAACAACATAATTCCTTTGTCACCAAAAAGTCTTTTGAGAATTTATGTAGAAAAAATTATCACCCTTTCAGCAGATACCAACAATAGTAGCAGCAGGGGAATTGATAGCTGCAGAAACTATGCCAGCAATGCTTTCAGGCAGGAGTGACTGGAAGCATTCAGGGATTACAGGTAAACTAGTTGGCAGCATTGGGGTAGCAAAACAGCAGTCTGGAGGTGTTCTGGTAGAATATATAGATAGAGGTCTTTTCTTGGCTTTGGGATCAGGAGAGGGCTTGCTGATACATAGAATCCTGAAGACCAGATAGTTTGAGAAATTAGTCCATAGTGGACAGGAAACATCTATAAGTGACAACAATTTTTTTAATAATTAATGGGTTTTATTTTTAAAATATATTTTATTGATTATGCTATGACAGTTGTCCCAATTTTTCTTCCTTTGTCCCTCTCTGCTCGGTACCCCCCTTCCTTCCAGCATTCCCTCCACTGAGTTCATGTCCATGGGTTGTGCATATAATGTCTTTGGCTTCTCCATTTCCTATTCTATTCCTAACATCCCCCTGTCTACTTTATACCTACTAATTATGGTTCTTAATCCCTCCACTTTTTCCCCTTCCTCCCCCCTCCCCTCCCAGCTGATAACCCTCCAAATGATCTCCATATCTATGATTCTGTTCATGCTTTTGTTGCTTTCTTAGTTTATTTTTTATTCAGTTATTGATAGCTGTGAATTTGTTGCCATTTTAATGCTGATAGTTTTGATCTTCATTTTCTTAAATAAGTCCCTTCAACATTTCATGTAATAATGTCTTGGTGATGATAAACTCCTTTAACTTTACCTTGTTTGGGAAGCACTTTATCTTCCCTTCCATTTTAAATAATAGCTTTACTGGGTACAATAATCTTGGTTGTAGATCCTTGTTTTTTATCTCTTTGAATACTTATTGCCAGTCTCTTCTTGCCTGCAAAGTTTCTTTTGGGAAATCAGCTGATAGTCTTATGGGAACTCTTTTGTAGGTGACCTTCTGCTTTTCTCCTGCTGCTTTTAAGATTCTCTCTTTATCTTTAACCTTTGGAATTTTAATTATAATATGTCTTGGTGTGTTCTTCTTTGGGTCCAATTTGTTTGGGGCTCTCTGTGTTTCTAGACTTGTATGTCTATTTCCTTCAACAAATTAGTGAAGTTTTCTTTCATTGTTTTTTCAAATAAGTTTTCCATTTCTTGCTCTTCCTGTTCTCCTTCTGGCATTACTATGATTCAAATGTTAGTATTTTTGGAGATGTCCCAGAGGCTTCTTACACTATTCTCATTATTTTTGAATTCTCATTTCTTCTTGCTGTTCTGACTGAATGCTTATTTCTTCTTTATGTTCCAAATCGTTGATTTGAATCCCAGCTTCCTCACCTTCACTGTTGATTCTCTGTGAATTTTTCTTTACTTTACTTAGTGTAACCTTCATTTCTTCCTTTATGTTGTCAAAGTACTCAGTGAGTTTTTTTGAGCATCCTGATCACCAATTTTTTGAACTCTGCATCTAACAGGATGGTTACGTGTTTTGTTTCGTTCTTTTTCTGGGGTTTTGTTTTGTTCTTTCATTTGGGCCATATTTCTTTGTCTCCTCATTTTGGTAGCCTTCCTGTGTTTGTTTCTGTGTATTATGTAGAGACCCTTTGACTTTCTGTCTTAGTAGCATGGCCTATTGCAGAAAAGACACCTGTATATTGTGTAGGGAGAGCTTTAGGTAAATGCAGGGCAACTTGCTTCACTGTTTTGTGGTTCTGAGTCAGGGGGAGGCCTAGGAGAAGTCATAGTGCTGCTTCTTAGCTTCTAGACATTTGCCTGACACTCACCCCTTTTCCAGTCACTTCACTCACTCCCCATATGTGACTGACACCCTTCCAGTTGTTGCTCTAGTGCTGAATCCCAGAGTGGGTGGGTTTGAATACATTCTAAGACCATGTGGGCCCCTTACGCAGAATTTTTTGAATATCTGGCAGTTTCTTCTTCTACCCCAACCCACACTGGTTTTTATAGCCAGAATATATGGGGATTTATTTTCCTGGAGCTGGAAATTTGGCTGTTTGGTCTGGCCTGGGACTGTGATTTCTCACTCTTAAGGTATCCCTCCTGATTTTTATCTACCACACATGAATGTGGGACTCCCCTGTTCCACCACTGCAGCCATCTCTCTGTGCCACACCTCGTCATCTTGCCTTTCTGCTCCTCTCCACGTCTCCACCCCTCCTACCTGTTTGGATGAGTTTGACTTCTTTCAACCCTTGGTTGCCAGACTTCCATACAGTTCGATTTTCTGACAGTTCTTGGTACTATTTGTTTCTTGGCTTATTTGTAATTCTCTCTGTGGTTTCATGGGGAGGTGAAGTGTGTCTACATATATCTCCATCTTGACAGGAAGTAGGTAAAATTTTGAAGATGGATTTACTCTAGAAGGTAGAGGGTAGAACCAGAAAACTCATGGAGTTACTGATATAAATTTAGTGCTGATTTGTTCCTTGATACAATAGCCTAAAGAATTGAGCTCAATTAAGAATAGCTGTACAGATAAAACAAACTGATTTTCTATGCTATCCTTTATTTAATCCTATGAAGACAATATTCAGAAAAATTATCTTAATACATTTTAACAAAAAAGAAACTGAGCATCAGAGAGAACAAGTGAGGTAATTTACATGGCAGTTGTAAATGATAAAACATAGATTTGAATCCCAATAGCTTTCGAAACAGAATCCTTATTTTCTGATTCTTAATTTAATATTTCTCCATTTTGCAAACTGTACTTTATTAGAAATTGTGAGCTTAGCTTTAGCAATTTAACATTTTTAAACAAAATCATGCAATTTTTATACAATGCAGTTATAAAAATAGTAGGGTAACTGAGAATATTTATTGTAGAAGAATTTAATTTTTGAAGTTCATAGGAATGACACTTTTCTTTTTTATTTGAAATAATATATGCTTATATAAAGACTCCAAATCATTTAGAAAATTATAAGAAGTTAACATTCTAAACACCACAAATTTCTAAAAATTTTTTTGTTAATTGATGGTGTGGATTTACTCCCCCAAATTTTAGGCACAATTGTATTTTTGATGTCAACCAAACAGACATACTCTTTTAGATATTTTTATATAGCAGAATAGATGGTCTTAAAATATATTTTCCAAGTTAAAATATGTGACTTAACATATCTGCATACATATATATTTCTACTACAAAGAATGCTGCCTTCAAAATTATTTTTTATGACTTTATGTGGAAGTATAATTATAGAATAATCTCCTTAAGGTAGAATTGTTAGGTCAAAGGATATGTGTGCTTTCAATTTTGATAGTATTGGCAAACTACACTCTACATACATTTAAATTTCTCCATAGTATTTGTGACTATTCCTTCCTTAGACCATGACAATATATATAATATTTCATTGATTTAATATGAATTTAATTGTATGCCAAGTTAGCCAAGCTGACCACTTTTTTTTATCTCTGCAGTCTCTACTTGCATTTTTTTATTGTTGTTCAAGTACAGTCGATTTCATTTTCGTCCACCACCCCCCAGCCTAGCTATCCCCGATTACTACCCTTGATCCTACCCCACTTTCCAAGTCATTTGTTCTTTTTTTCCCCATATATAAATGACATGTTTCCAGTCCTTGAACATACCTGTCTCATCCTGTTTATTTTAAATGATCATCTTTGTATTTAATATTGATTAGTAAGTTTTCTATAATGTATAAAATATCTTACTTGTATATTACTTGGTACAACTACTTACCTTGATTTTCTTTAAGCACTGTGAAAATGAAATAATTTAGTTTGTTTTATTTATTCATATATTTAAAAATAATAGCCTACTTTAAAAATGTTTATTCAGTAGCTTAAGTCTAGAGATAATCTTATACCCTTGAAGTGTTACTAAAAGAGAATATATTCTTCTGGTAATTTTATGACTTGTGCTTAAATCTCTGTTCAGTCTGTGCCTACTTCTGCCACTTTTATTAAACACAGTAGTGGAAGTTCTAGACACAGTGTTAGACAAGAAAAATAAATAAAAAAGTATCCAAAATGGAAAGAAAAAAGTAACTCTCACCATTTGGAGATAACATAATACTATATAGAAAACCCTGAAAACTCCAGCAAAAACAAAACAAACAAACAGCAAAAAAAAAAAAAAAAAAAAAAAAAAAAAAAAAAAAAAAAAAAAAAAAAAAAAAAAAAAAAAAAAAAAAACCCTTAGAACTATTCAATGAATTCAATAAAATTTCAGGATACAAAATAATATACAGAAATTTGTTGCATTTCTATATACTAATTATGAGCTATCAGAAAGAGAAATGAAGAAAATAGAAAATTATCCCATTTATACAGTTACACCAAAAAGAATAAAATACCTAGAAACAATTTTACCTAGAGTTAACCTAGAGTACAGGCGAAAGACCTGTACTCTGAAAACTCTAAGACATTGGTGAAAAAAATTGAAGATGATACAAACAAATGCAAAGGCATACCATACTCACAGATTAGAAGATTTACTATTGTTAAAATGTCCATACTATCTAAAGCAATGAACAGATCCAGTGTAATTCTCATCAAAATACCAATCAGAAATAGGACAAAGAATTCTAAAATTTGCATGGGATCACAAAAGAACTAGAATAGCTAAAGTAATCTTGAGAAAGAAGAACAAAGCTGGAAGCATCATGCTTCTTGATTTCAAACTATATTTCAAAGCTGTAATAATAAAAAGGGTATTTTACTAGTATAAAAAAATAGACACACATGATGGGCAACACAAAATAACCCTGGAATTTACTTACAAAACAAAAAAAAAAGGTGTACTTATTCTCACATGTTTAAACTTCAGACACTTTCAAGTGCTCTCCATTTGATGCAATACACCCATCAAGATGTTTTTCCACTGTTCAAGATAGTTTTTACACGTATTGATTTTTTAAAAGATTTTATTTATTTATTTTTGGAGAGAAGGGAAGAGAGGGTGTAAGAGAGGGAGAGAAACATCAATGTGTGGTTGCCTCTCACATGGCCCCTTCTGGGGACCTGGCCTGCAACCCAGGCATGTGCCCTTACTGGGAATTGAACTGGTGACCCTTTGGTTTATAGCCCACATTCAACCCACTGAGCTACACCAGTCATGGCTGAACTCATTAATTTTGATGCCTTTTACAGTTTCTGCCATTTTTTATTTCACCTCATCCACATCAGCAAAACATATCTTTCTGAGGACTTTTTTCATCAGGGGAAACAAAAAAAAATGTCACTTGGGGCAAGATTGGGTGAATAGGGAGGATGTGACTTGGGAGTCACGTCATTTTTGCTCAAAAACTGCTGAACACTCAGTACAGTGTGGTCTGCTGCACTCATAAATCACCTATTATGAAGTAGGTAAACATGTTGAAAGGGTTACTAAAACAATATTCACTGAAGTTGAATGCATCCTCTCACAATGATGCCAGCTGGTACACTGATACAGTTGGGTTCCTAGAGTGCTCACTCACCTAGCAGGGGAAGCCTTTACTACAAGGGCCCTGCCCTCTAGAAGATAATTCTGGTTTTTGAGGGATTCCCCCTCATAGACCAATGGAATAGAATAGAGAACCCAGAAATAAAACCATACTTACATGGTCAATGAACCCATGACAGAGGAGACAAGAATATAAATGGGAAAAAGAGAGTCTCTTCAATAAATGGTGCTGGGAAAATGCATAGGTACATGCAAAAAGCTGAAACAGGACCAAGCCTCATTTATATGGTATATTTTATACCATATAAAAATAAATTCAAAGTAAATAAAAGATTTCAATAAGGTGGTTTTAGGATAAGACCTAAAACTATAAAATTTCTAGAAGAAAACATAGGCAGTAAGCTCTTTCATATCAGTTTTGGCAATATATTTTGGATATCGCACCACCACACACAGAGAATGGAGTATTACTCAGCCATAAACAAGAATAAAACCTTACCATTTGTGATAACATTGATGGACCTAGAAGGTATTATGCTAAGTTAAATAAGTCAGTCAAAGAAAGACAATACCATATGATTTTACCTATTGACAAGTGGAATCTAAAAAACAAAACAAAGTCATACTCAGATACAGAAAAGAAGCTGGTATTTACTACAGGGAATGGATGGGAGGATGAGTGAAATAGAGGAGGGGGACCAAGACATACAAAATTCAAGTTATAAAACAAATGTGATAGGGTTTAATATACAGCATAGGGAATATAGTCAATAATACTATAATAATTTTGTATGGTGACAGAAGGTAACAGACTTATCGTGTGGATCACTTCAAAATGTAAATATATAAATGTCAAATCACTGTGACATACACCTAAAACTAATAAAGTGTTATCAATTATATGTCAATAAAAATAAATAATAATACAAAGGGTGGGGGAATCAGGGGAGGGACGTGGTGATGGCTGGGGTGGGGAAGTGGTGGGGGGAAAACGCAGACAACTGTACTTGGGCAACAATATAATAAAAATAAATAAAAAAATAAATAATATATTATTATCATGATAGTTGTATAGGGTGAGGTTTAGTTTGTTAAGTGTATACAGTATGCCTAGTCTTTGTTGAACTCTGATTTAAAGTTTCTTCTATCTGAGTACCTCTCCTGACTCCCTGTAACTAATACCACCTCCTCCCCTCAAATCATAGATTTCCAGCCCTATAAATTAGTTCTATTTGTAACTTTAGATATGTAGAATTATTGTAAGAGATGTGATTTTTTGTATTTGACTTCTCTTGTACACTTTATAGGTAAGATTCATTCATGTTGTATTAATCAACAGTTTAATTTTATTAATCAACAGTTTATTTTCAAGGACCTGTCCTTGAAAATAAAAGTCCCCTCTGCAAATGTGGTCCATGTCATCAAAGAAAGGCTGTCTTCAGGCAGCAAGGGCAGACCTCACTGATTCATCGAGAGTGGTGCCTTGTGCTTCAGGGGAGCGCGGTGCAGGTAGAAGATTGTTGGGGACCTCCCTGCCTGGTCTCAGTAAGCTGTGACCCCCTGTGACTTGGGCTGAGTGAGAGACCTCCAGACCAGGAGCCACTAAGGAGACAAAAACTTATTCCCCTGGCATGAATGCTACCTGTTCTGTGCTTGGCCTTCAAATGCTTGATCAGTTAACCAATGACAGGTAAGGCTCCTTAATGAAGGGGCAACCTAAAACAGGGACTGATCACATAAAGGTCTTTGGGATGAGTCTCACGAGGCTGTGGAAATGAAGGGGCTGTGGAAAGGAAGGGGTGATCGACATTAACCCCTGACCCCTTTGAGCCTGAGTTTTTGTACTTAAATCCAAGTCTCCTGGCTGCCTCTGTCTCCTGCTCTTCTCAGGGCTAAGCAAACATCCAAAGGGGCAGCTCAGACCGGAGACGGTGGACCCCTGGGGTAATCAGGCCTGGGACATAGAATATGCAAGATCCTGTGAGATCTGTTTGCTGGAGGATGTTATTAACTTAGAATTTAAAGGCACAGACAGGAAACCAAAACCAGCCCTTTGAGCCATGTAAGCCCTTTCATAGGATAAAACTCCAATCTCTTCCCAGAATCACAACAGGGACTCTGTTAGCATCTTTGTAAGTTACCTGTTCCCTTCGATCCCTTCTGCCAGACTGTGAATCCACAAACTGTCGATTTTCCCAATAAAAACCCATTGGGGTAAAGGTACAGGGCTCTCCTCACTAGAGGGTTAGCCATGTGTTCTCCCCACTAGAGGGTTAGCCATGTTCTCTGTATCCCCACAGGATTAGGATAAATTCTGTGTATTACACGTGTTTAATGAACAACTGCAGCCGAGATGAATACCGCGGGACAGCCGGGATGGCCGGGACGGTAGTTCTTTCTCAGAAGATAAAGTCTATGTGGTCAGTAGAGCAGGTCAGTGGAGCGAGGGAGGCCATGTGGAGGACAGAGAAATGCAGGAAGTACCTCAAGGAGTAGGTGGGAGTGTGGAAGATGCAGCCAAGACAGCCCCAAACCCCATCGGATGTGCCTGCTGAGAGCTGTGAGCCACTCGCACTGCCCTGGGCTGGCTGCTTAAGCCAGTCTGTGGCTGTCCACCTGCAGTATAACTGTGGTTTTAATTTCAATTTACATAACCAATGAAGGTGAACATCTTTTTCTTACATTTATTGACCATTAGAGGTTATACACTTTTTGAAATGACTATTCAAGGTAATTTGTCTTTTGGACTTTTTTGTTTGTTTGTTTTATGGATTTATCAGTTTTTAAATGTAATCTTTTTCAGAGTCCTCTTTGGTAATATGAGTTGCAAATATTCTTCTCCTCCTCATGTCTTACCTTTTCACTTTTCTAATGATGTCTTTGGTAAATTAAAATTCTGAATTTTTAATGTACCCTCATTTATTTTTTAGCTAATTTTTATGTCCTATTTAAGAAATCATTACTTATTCTTGCAGTCATAGAATCACTTTCCTATGTCCTAATCAATTAGTGTTATGCTTTTTTAATGAATGATTTTTTAAGAAAGAAATAGCTCTGTAATAATAAAAAGATTACTAACAAAATTTGATACAATTAACCAATTAAATTTTCTGCATGAATATAAAAATTTACTTGATATTAATGTAAGTTTTAGTAATGAAGGAATGGTAACAGAAAAATAGAAGATAAAAACAAATGTATATGATGAGTCGATATACAAAAAGGTGGTATTTTGGCATTTTTTAATCAATGGTCATAAAACAAATTAAATAAATTATTTAATAAAGTGTGCTTCTATATGGAGAGAACATTAGGGAAAATAGTTGTATCCCTTTCATTATTTCTTTTACTGATGAAAAGTAATCATCTAGTTGGAGGTGCCAAAGCTGACAATTTCATTATACAACTCATTCAGGGAAAATTACTCTAACTTTACACTTTTTTGTTATGTAAAAATGGAAATTGAGCTATTTCTTTATGAACTTCTTACCTGAAGAAATTAGCACTGTTTTAATACCCGTTCTTCACCCCCTAACTGGTATTATAAAATGTGGTCTCATTGATCTTCCTTATGTTTTCCTTTCCCCACTGAGTGTTTTTTCACTCTGCTTCATCTCTTGCAGAGCTCCTCACCTTCATGATACTGGAAAGCATACACACTTAAATGAACTCAGTTTGGAGCTAGACACAGTGCTGGTACAGGCATATACACATATAAGCATTTAGTATTTCAGCATGATTCATGTGACTTTTTAGATGTGGCAGGCTGGCAGAAAGATGAACTTGACATTTTTGTGACTCTGGGCCTGTCTGGAATAGTCCTATCACCTGGAGATGTCTGGCAGGGATTCAAGCTGAAGACTCAGGTAATTTAACTTAATTCAGACCCCCTTCCTCACTCATCATTGTAATATGATGACATACTAGGCTTTCAGGAGGACTTCCTTTGGAGAGATAGAGAGGTCATAAATTATAAGAATGCCTCTGTCATTTCCTTTAAGAGTCTTCCCCATCCCAGAGAACAGAGGACCTGTTTGTCCTTTTCACAAATCTAATAAATTTGTGCCACAAGAAGGGCCATAAAGAACAGACCCTTGGAGCTCTCAGACTCATTTAGAAACTGCTCACACTGGAAGTTTAAAAGCGGGAACCGCAGCTCAGCCTGTGGTCTACCTATCCTTTCTAAAAACACAAGCTGTAGTGCCTGTTTTAAAGCTGGGCAACTGCAACTGACCTTGGAATACTTTTTAGTACAATGAGGTGGTTTCTTTTTACATCCAAGACTGGTGGAAAGAGAATTTGTTATGGCCAGATAAGAAGTAATCCTTTGGCTGTAATTCAGATGGATTTGAAAAGAATGATTACCTTGGAAGAAAAATGAATCCTTTGACTGTTTTCTCCTGCCACCACAACAGCCCTAACAGTAATTACCACAGCCTGTTGCCTAATTTTCCATCTGCATATTATTTGAAAACGGTAAAACTTTTGGTAATGTAATATGCAAATGAGGAAAAGTAGAATCTGGGGCTTTCCTTCCTCCCCACACACAGTCAGATTTTTCTTCTTTCTAATGTGTAGATAGAATCTGTTTGCTTGGTGTATAACCTGTGTTTCCCTGTGCGTTCCAGTGTGCGTTTCAGAGTTCAGGCTGCTGAGGAAACTTGGAGGAATATGTTATAGGTAAAACATCAGGAGACAGCATTTAGGGGAGATAAAGTGAAGGGCAGCTTATTAACTATTCTGTCAGAACAGTCAAAGATTCTTACTTTTTAGACAAGTGACTGAGGAAAAATTCTCTGCTTCTGTCAATTTAGGTTATAGTACAAGGAGAAAATAATTGTCTTAGTCATTTTCATCCCCTCAAGAACTTGGAGGGGACGGAGGGAGAGAAAAAGAGTGGGAAGCTTGCTCTAATATCTAAGTCTTCAACCAGATCCATTGCTCTCTTCTCTCTTTTAGTTATTAAAAACAGAACTGTCATGTAAGAAATGGTTCTCTTTTTTAAAATCTAAAAACATTACTGAAATTGCAACTAAATCACAGTATGAATAAAAGGGTGGTGTCAACAAATATCAGGCTTTTTAAAGAAATACTCACCTCAGAAAGTGAGTACAAACTGTGTGCCACGTACCACCACCCCTCATTAATTAAGTTAATGACACTGATAGAGGGGAAATAGCCATCAGCATAATATAATCCATAAGCTTGGATGGGGATACAGTTATGAAACTCATTCTTGAAAGTGGCAATTTACCTGATATGACAATTCTCAATGAAGAGAAAAGAAGGTGAACTCTAGTAATGACTTTGTGTCTTACAGTTTTTGAGAAAAATAATATAATTGGTAGTTTGGATAATAATCAGTGATACATATTTGATAATTTATTTCCTTATAAATGGCCATTCTAAAGTCTGCTAGTAATATTACTAAATCATGTAGGAAAGAAATAAATTGAATATTACATGTTTGGAAAATAGAATTCCATTGAGTAGGAAGATGCTGGTAACCTAACTGTGCTGTACTCCCTTCATCAGCATCAAATTTCAGGATTATTTTTATTTCAGTTCTAGATACAGCTTGTTATAATCAGATGAACCATGTGCCAAATGTTCTGCTGCCTGTCTGAAGACTGCACTTATGAGAGAACCCTTTGGCTCACTGGAAATGGGACATAGAATTTTGCTCTTTCTGCAAAGTTGTCAGTAATTGATGTGCAGTGTTGTACATGTGTGCTGTGTACATGACCTGAGTTACTATGCAGTACTATGGCTAGAGGTTTAATTATTGTAAGAAAAACTAGATTTATTGCCACAAACTCACATTTATTGTTTTTAATTTGGAGAAAGGTGATTTTGACTTGATAAGTAAGTGGAGATTAGAAAGCACTGGCATTAACTATATTACAACAGAAAAGTTGTCAGTTT
Organism: Tonatia bakeri; assembly: GCA_004024845.1. NCBI lineage: Eukaryota > Metazoa > Chordata > Mammalia > Chiroptera > Phyllostomidae > Tonatia > Tonatia bakeri. The sequence continues at coordinate 79,797 of PVIA01007492.1, forward strand.
ATTGGCTCAACTTACTCAGACACTGCTGATTTTCTTTATTTTTTTCCTAAGAAGGGGCCCAGTAGATTTTTTTTCTTAAGAATCCAGTTAGTTCTGCAACTCTGAAAGTAATCTGAATTTATTTACTACATTATTGAAACAGGAGAATAACACCTCCTTGCTCAGGCTTCCTAGTCCAATCTTTTATCCTTTTGCAGACATGCCAAGTCATTGGGGAAACATGGTGGTCCCTAAGGAGCCAGGAGTATGTCATGGAATGTAATTAATGGTTAGATCTAGGGATACGTGAGTCCTGGCTCCTGTGTCTGATGCATCAATGTGTGAGGGCCATTTTGTGTTCTTGGCTTTAGAGAACAGGAAAAAAAAAATCTAAGTAGCATCCCTTGTTCAGATCTTCATATATTAACTTTAAAACAGCTGATACTATACCCAAAGAATAACACCAACATCAGTGATCTTACAATTTCACATTTTAACTATAACATGTTCTATATTTTTGAACATTTTTCTAATGAAATTATAATAAGGTATTTTTTAATCAAAGAGTTCAACTGGAACTTGGCTGAAACAAACAATTTTATATTATGAATATAAAGGTCTTATGAGATAGTCTCTTATATAGAGGTTCTTAGCCTAAAATATAAAAACATAATTTAGTGAGTTCACAAAATATCTAAAATATAGAGGGACTGAGCAAAGAGAGAGACAGAGAAAGAGAGGACTTATGGACACAGATAACAGTGTGGTGAGTGTAGTGGGGCTGTGGGGATGGAAGAGAATAAAATATGGAGAATAAATGGTGATGGAAAAAATAAAATAAAATAAATGAAAATCACACTCACCAAAAAGACTTTAGGCATATAGGTATGTATTTTCATTTTTTCTAAAGAAACCATGTCTTTTATCAGAATTTTACTCCCAAATAGTTAACAACCACTGATTTTATAACAGTTTTTTTATTTTGATCAGTAGTAATAGTAGTATTAAAGTAACAATTTGCTGATGACTCAATACTAAATCTTCTAAAACAAATTAATTAAGAAATAACTGCAGGTATTTTTGAGATTATGATAGTCTACTTTAAAAAACTTCCAACATGTTATCTCCTATCTGACTCATATTGGCATGACAGCGTGGATTCTAAAATACTTCAAACGTCACTCCAAAGTATTCCCCAAGGTTTTGTGTTCTCTACTTAAAAAAAGGGGGGGGGGTGGAGAATGAGTGTAAGTCTATTAGAGAAAATCAGTTCAGATGTGAATAATAAGAATCAGTTATATACTGATTCCTAGCTTCCTGACACTATATTGAATGTCCTACACATTTTACTGATTAGGTACTATAACATGGATTAAGTACTATAGTTTTCATCCCAGTTTTACAGATGAATAAATCAACATAGAAAAGTTGCACACTATACCCACAGTCAAAATGTTAGTAAGTAGCCTGGCCTTACAGTTTGTAAATTAACCACCGTAGCTATGCTGCTTTGAGAATCAAAGATAACATAGTATAACAAAGAAGAGCACACAATTCAAGGTTCATGTCTTAGATGGGCAGCAGAACCCCTTAAACCTCTCCCTGTCAATACCAATGTCCTAATTTCTGTTTCTATAACCCTCAATTCCTCAGCCAAATGAACAATTTTAGTCATCTGCAATAAATTTTGGTGACTTTGATTATCTTTTGTTCCCTTCAACTTTCCAGGAAAAAATTATTTTATAGTCCATGTTATAAATTAAGATGGTTACTGGGTGTACTCCCTTCTGCTCATCTTTGCATTGTCTATGCTGTAGCATGAAGGGGTATAGTACCTGGCTTTCACAGTTGAAGCTGGCATAAATATGCATGTAAAAATGTACCTTTGTGGATAATTTGGTGCATATTTCATTCATTAATGATCAGAAAATACTAAATTTGGAGTAGCTATACTGTTTAATAATGTCATATATGGTACCATGATCTCTCCAGTAATGTCTACTAGGGAATGGGGAATAGGAATCCAGTTTGACCACATCAAAGAGTAGTGATTTTCACTAAAGTGAGTTTTTACTCTCCATAGAGGCAACATATCAAAGAATAGAGATCAACTACAAAATAGTCAAATGAGAGATGAGCTAACACACATTTCTCTGATTAACAAAGTAAAATTAAGCATCCAGGAATTGACAAGTTAGACCCTCTATAAAACTCAAACATAAAGGCTTTCCCTTGTAATAATATCTTTCCAATTCCTGGATGAAAAATATACACACATAACTTATGGTAGTTGCTTTATTGGAGCTTGGGGACTACAAGAAAGTATAAAAAAGGCCCATGGGACAAGGAATGAGACTTTCCAGTACTGGCAACAAGGAAAAGTTTATCATACATAGAAGTGAACAAAGATGGGGAGTTGGCTTAAGAACATGTTGTTCTATTTTCAGTGTGTTTTATATATTTAAGTTTTGTTATGTACTTTGTGTATCGCAAAATATACTGCATAGTCATTTAAAGTCAAAATAATTTTTGATGTGCACACAATCTTAAGGAAAGGTCTTGTGTAAAACAGAGCTCTTGTAAATTATAAAATCAAAGATTTATTGGTAGTTAAATAAAAATAAATATTTGTTATATTGAAAATAGTTAAACTATCTGCTTTTGATTTTCCAGGTAGTTCAGTTTTTATCAATAGAGAAAGTGATCAGTAACAATACTTGCAATGGTTGCTATATAAAACATTTATCTCAGTGTGATTTCTTGTTATTTTGAAGACATGTTTGAAGATACTAAGTATGCCATTAGTACAATAGTATTGAAAAGTTTTTACATAAGTACTTCAATACATGAACAATTATATTAAGAATAGGTTCA
>PVIA01007493.1:0-82478 GCA_004024845.1 Tonatia bakeri
CCAGCTCTCCAAGCCTGCCACAAACACACTCATACGTACACTTCCCTTTCACTGCCACCTTGAAAACTGTGCCTACTGCTGCCCTTGCTGGTGTAGCTCAGTGGATTAAGCACCAGCCTGCCAACCAAGGGGTTGCTGGTTCAATTACCAGTTAGGGTGCATACCTGGGTTACAGGCCAGGTCCCCAGTAGGGGGCATGGAAGAGGCAACCACACATTGGTGTTTCTCTCCCTCTCTTTCTCCCATCCTTCCCCTCTGTCTAAAAGTAAATAAATAAGAGACTTCCAGCCAAGATGGAGGCATAGGTAGATATACTTTGCTTTCTTCCACAATCAAAGGAAGGACAATCATAAATTTCAAAACAAAAAATAACCTAAACTGCCAGAAAATTAAACTGTAATGAAGTCTGACAATGAAGGAATTAAAAAAGAAACAGACTGGTAGGATGGGCGGAGACAGGCAGCCAGACAGGACAAGCAGCAAAGTGGCCACTGGAGGACAGGGCAGTACCACATTTGTACGAGGATAAACCAGCAGGAACAACTGGGGAGTGAGACAGACCACACAACCCAGGGGTGCAGCATATAAAAAGAAAGCCTCAAAACCTCTGGCTGTAAAAATGTGTGAGAGTTGCAGCAGCAGGAGAAACTCTCAGTCTCACAAGAGACTTCCTTGGAGAGACCCACAGGGTCCCAGAACATACACAGATCCACCCACCTAGGAATCAGCACCAGAAGGACCCAATTTGCCTTTGGGAAGTGGGGGAAGTGACTGAAAGCTGGCTGAGACTCGAGCAAGCAGCATTGTTCCCTCTCTTGACCACTCCTCCACATACAGCATCACAACTCAGTGATGTGGGTTGCCCTGCCCTGGCAAATACCTAAGGCTACACCTCTTACAATGTAACAGGTGCACGAAGACAAAGAAATATGGCCCAAATGAAAGAACAGATCAAAGCTCCAGAAAAAATACAACTAAGCAATGAAGAGATAGCCAACCTCTCAGATGCAGAGTTCAAAACACTGGTAATCAGGATGCTCACAGAAATGCTCGACTATGGTTGCAAAATAAAGGAAGAAGTGAAGGCTATACAAAGTGAAAGAAAGGAAAATGTACAGGGAACCAACAGTGATGGGAAGGAAACTGGGGTTCAAATCAACAGTTTGGACCAGAAGGAAGAAAAAACATTCAACCAGAATAGAATGAAGAAACAAGAATTCAAAAAAATGAGGAGAGGCTTTGGAACCTCTGGAAAACTTTACATGTTCCAACATCCTAATTACAGGGGTGCCAGAAGGAGAAGAGGAAGAACAAGAAATTGAAAACTTACTTGAAACCATAATGAAGGAGAACTTCCCTAATCTGGCAAAAGAAATAGACTTCCAGGAAGTCCAGGAAGTTCAGAGAGTCCCAAAAATTTTAGACTCCAGGAAGCACACACCAAGGCACATCATAATTACATTACCCAAGATTAAAGATAAGGAGAGACTCTTAAAAGCAGCAAGAGAAAAGCAAAGAGTTACCTACAGAGGAGTTTCCATAAGGCTATCAGCTGAATTCTCAAAAGAATCCTTACAGGCAAGAAGGTGCTGGAAGGAAGTATTCAAAGTCATGAAAGGTAAGGACCAACATCCAAGATGACTCTATCCAGCAAAGCTGTCATTTAGAATGGAAGGGCAGTTAAAAGGTTTCCCAGATAAAGTCAAGTTAAAGGAGTTCATCATCAACATATATAAAATGTTAAAAGGACTTATCTAAGAAAAAGAAGATGATCAAAAATATGAATAGTAAAATGACAACAAACTCACAACTATCAACAGCTGAACCTGGAGAAAAAAAAAACTAAGCAAACAACCAGAACAGGAACAGAATCACAGAAATGGAGATCACATGGAGGGTTATCAGCGGGAAAGGGGGTGGGAGGAGAATAGGGGAAAAGGTACAGGGAATAAAAAGCATAAATGGTAGGTACAAAATAAACAGGAGGAGGTTAAGAATAGTATGAGAAATGGAGAAGCCAAAGCCAAGTACAACCCATGGACATGAACTAAGGAGGGGAGGGAGTGGCAGGGAATGCTGGTGGGAGGGGGATGCAGGGCAGAGAGGAATAATGGGGAGAAAAAGTGGGACAACTATAATAGTATAATCAATAAAATATACTTAAAATTAAATTTAATTTAATTTAATTTAATTTAATTTAAAAAATAAATTTTAAAATTAAAAAAAAAAAAACTCTGCCTATTGCTAACATCACAAGAGGCTGTTGGCCAGGTAAGGCACCAGCCAGCTGATGGTGAAAGGAGTGTGGAGTTTCTCTATATCTGTCCTGACCTGCCTAGATTAAAGGCTTACAGTGATGCCCCAAAACAGGATTGTCTAAAGACTTTAGCATCCCATTTTAAAGTCTACAGGCTTCACTGTGATCAGCAAGAATTCCCAGCTAGTTCAGATTCTTGGCACCAATTTCATCTCCTACAATTCTCAAACTCTCACTTCCGCCTACCTGGTCTACAAATCCAGCCTTACTCCAAAGTTTTATTCCAGAAAGCCATTTTACTACACTGAATAAATGTATGGGAATTTTTAATAACTCATCAGCCAGAAAATAGTTGATTTCATAGTATATGCAGTGTATGTCAAATCTTAAGAGAGAGGGAAAAAAATGTTTGTTTCTTAAAGCAGCCATATAACATTGGTTATTAACACGACATTACAACAAAACCAATTGTTTTCAAAATAAATGAATTGGTCCACTCTGTTTGCAAGTGAGCTAGCCCTTGGGACCACCGACCCTCTACTCCCAGGTTTTGCTGCCCCTTTGCCCCATATCAGGACCCTACTTGTCCTGAAAAGGAAGAAAGCAGTGACCACCATTCCCCAGACAGCAAAAGCAGAGGATTAACACAGAAAGGCAGAGCACACTGCTTGGGACTGAACACCCAGAAACTCCACAGTTTCAAAGAATGGGAAGACATTTTTAGAAAAAAACAAGGACTTATGTATTCATTCAATCAACAAATATTTATTTGACAAATATTAGTAGTCTAACATGTCAGTCATAGCTGTAAGGCTCATAGCTTCATAAGGCATCCATTCTAGTGGGAAGATAAGGAAAATGAATCAGTCAACAAAAGTTCAGTACACCAATAATAACACAGAATTGTGTTAAATAGTGATAACTTCATGCAGGAAACAAAATGGGGTAAGGAGGCTGAGAGTGAATGAACACCTGGGAAAGGGAGTGAGGGGTGGGAGTACTTTAGCCAAGGAAGTGATGGAAGGCCTTTCTGAGTATTGTCATCTCAGCTGAGGGATGAAAAGGAGCCAGATATGCAAAGGTCTGGGGAGGAAATCTGGCAGCAAGAACAGCAAATGCAAGGGCTCTGAAGTAAGGAATCAGCTGGAGTGTTTGAGTGAAAAGAAAAAAGTTGAGCATGGGTACAGCCTGATGAACAAGAAGAGCTGAAGGAGATAAGACTGGAGAGGCACCAGGCTCCAGGCCAAATACATATTTTGTCCAAATACACGTTGTTAGTGTTATTGTCACACAGTACAAATGCTAAAATAATTCTTAAAAGAAAGGATCTATGGTACAAAAAAATTAATAATCATCAAGAAAAAAGTCCCAACTGATGAAAAAAAAATGAGAAAGAATAGAAGTTTAAATAAGAAGGAGAAATTATTCATCCCACATCAGGGAAGTGAGAATATATGATGCTTTTCTTGATTTTGAGAAATAAGGAAAAATAGATGATTTCTGAAAATGTGTATATGAGAATAAAATAAAAAAGAACATGTATTATTTCCAAATAATTAGACAAAATAAAGCAAAGATAAACTTTCATTCATATGGAAATGGAAAAGACAAAGCTCAAAAACATCTGACACAAATGAGCTCCAGTATCAGTGACCACAATAAATGACAAGTGGGTCAAAAATCAACTGTTAATAATAACAGGAAGGATTTTAAATTACAAATAAATATTAATAGTGAATATATGTTAAAATATTAATAATGAATGTAAGTCATTAAACAGAACAAAGTTACAACACGATATATCAGTTCAACAAGAATAACTTTCATGAAAATATGTTACAAATAGCATAACATCAAAATAAATAAATATTAGAATTATATGGTAATGCAGGAATCAAATATTAAAGATAAAGTTTCCAGTTTGAGGAAAATAGACTTGATTAATACTGTTGCAATAACTGGATAACCATTGGGAAAAAGGTAAAAGTTAAACCAAAATAAACTCCAAATAGGTCAATGTAACCATAAAAAATACCAAAATGTAGACATATTTTTAACAAATTTGAAGTGTGAAATTCCATTCCAAATATGATACCAAACTCAGAAACCATGAGAGAAAACATGAGCACATTTGATTATATTAAAAATACTGAATAAGAAAACTACAAAACCAAATGCCAGAGTGGGAAAAACACTGCAGTTTATAACATGAACCTACTTTCCTCTCCCTCACTCTGCCCAGCAAACTGACATTTTCAGTTTCTCAAGTGAACACACCAAGCACATTCCTACCAAAGCCTTTGCACTGGCCATTTCTTTAACCTCAAATACTATTTCCACATAATCTCACCTCTTCCGGTCTTTGTGCAAATCACACCACTTCAGTACGTCCTGACCACCTATTTAAAACTGCAATCATCCACCATGCCTCAATTCCCCTGTCTCCCTTTACCTTGTTCTATCATTTTTCCATAATACTTAAAGGCTTCTGACACACTTTATCATTCATTAATTTATTATGTCCATTATATCTTTCTGGTAGAATGTAAGTTCCACAGGGTCAGAGATTTTTGGTCTCTTGTTCAGTAATGTATCTTCTTCACTAGAACAGTATCTAACACTTAGAATATGCACCCAATAAAATATGTGTTGATTGAATGAAAGAAATTGCCATTGCTCTGACCAGGCAATCAGTTGGTTGGAGCATCATCCCATACACCGAAATGTTGCAGGTTCAGTTCCCAGTCAGGAGAACATACCTAGGTTTCAGGTTTAATCCTCTATCTGGGCACATGCAGAAGGCAATCAATCAATACGTCTTTTTACCTCTCTCTGTCTTTCTCTCTCTCTCTCAAATCAATTAACATCTCCTCAGGTGAGAGTTAAAAAAAAGAAAAAGAAATTGCCATTTTCTTTTTATAACATGCAATCTATCACATTCTCTTTACCAGGGGTTCCCAACCCTCCAGGCAATTGACAAGTACCAGTCTGTGGCCAGTTAGGAACCAGGCTTCACAGCAAGAGGTGAGTGATGGATGAGCAAAGCTTCATCTGCATTTACAACCAACCCCAACTGCTCGCATTACCACCTGAGCTTCCTCTCCTGTCAGATCAGTGACAGCATTAGATTCTCATAAGAGCATGAACCCTACTGTGAACTGCATACACAGGGATCTCGGTTGTGCGCTTCTTATGAGAATCTAATGCCTATGATCTGAGGTGGAGCTGAAGTGGTGATGTTAGCGCTGGGTAGTGGCTGTAAATACAGATTATCATTAGCAGAGAGGTTCAAAGGCACAGAGACCATAATAAATCAATTACTTTCAGACTCATATCAAAACCCAATCAGTGAGTGGCAAGTGACAATTAAGCTGTGCCTGGTGGCAGGCTATAAAACTAAACCCCACCCCAGTCCATGGAAAAATCGTCTTCCACAAAACCAGTTCCTGGTGCCAAAAAGATTGGGGACTGCTGTCCTATACCTAAGAGTTTTAATACATTGTTAACATGACCTGGATCTGTTCAGTTAATGCTAGATATTAACTTGATGTTGCTTGAGGATTTTATTTGATCCAAGTGAAAAAAATCAGTGTATGTGGAAAAAGTGAAGTCAGTAAGAGTCACTTTTCCATCTAATAGTACTTAACAAAGCAAATTTGTTCATTTTTGGAAATTTTCTAAAATAGTGTAGACTTTGCTATTTGTGTGCCTACCAATAGCACCCTTTCCTTTTTCATAAACACTTGTGGGATGGAATATGTGTTAAATGTGATATTCTATTTGTGAGGGCTGGCATGTACCTACCCAAATAAAGTGCTAGCTTTCTTGACATCTATTGTGACCACTCTGAGGCTTTTTGTGTTTATGTTCAGGTTCTCAGCTGTAGGTTTGGGTTGGGATTGCCAGAAGTCTGACTACTAAATAAGCAGTGTCACTATATTTAGAATTTAAATGGGAGTCTACAAAATAGAATATCTGGTTTTGCTACCTTACTTGGCTCTATGTTCTTAGGATTCATTCAGAACTTTTAAAAATTTAAGACATGTATATGGATATTCTTGGTTCTTTTTTAGGGCTTCTGTTACTTTGGAAACTATTGGGAAATATTTAATTAGAAAATAAGTATTATAAGTAATACTTTTCATGTCAAAATCTTTTACTTATTTATGCCTCTAATCTCCGAACAGTCTTCATGAAACTCCCTATTTGGCTTAGTTTGTAGTTGCTGATTTTGGGTATAAAAATGCTATAAGGCATGTTATTGATAACTAAATAATAGCACTTATCTCAAGCCAAGAAATTCAACTAAGTTGCCCATCAGATTTTAGATGCCATTCTATAAGAAACTAAAAGGGCCTACTGAGTTTTGACCAGGTAGCTCAGTTGCTTGAAGCATTGTCCTGTACACCAAAAGATTTTGGGTTCAATTCCAGTCGGGGCACATGCATAGGTTGAGAGTTCCATCCCTGGTCAGGGTGTGTATGAGAGGCAACGGATCCATGTTTCTCTCTCCCTTTCCCTCACTCTCTCTAAAATCATACATATATCTTCAGGTGAGGATTAAACAATAAAATTTAAAAATAAAAAAGTCTATTGAGTTGTGATCATTAAAAATTGATAATTTGCTCTGGCTGGTGTACCTCAGTGGATTGATTCCCTGTCAGGCCACGTGCCTGGGTTCCAGGCCAGGTCCCCAGTGGGGGCCAAGTGAGAGGCAACCACACATTGATGTTTCTCTCCTTCTCTTTCTCCCTCCCTTCCACTCTCTCTAAAAATAAATAAATAAAATCTTTTTTAAAAATTAGTAATTTGATTCTCATAGTTCTCCAATGGTATGCTTCTTTCATTAAAATGTTATTTTGTATAGCTATGTACAAGATAATAATATTTCATCTCAGAATGAGTTGCTTTTAAATTGAGAACAAAACAATCTCTTCTTCAAGTTATAAAATACTTGGCAAACCTCAGGATAAAAGGCACTCTGCAAATATAGAACATTACTAACTCACTATTCTATTTTACAATATCCTAAATATTTTTTATTGTGCTAGGAGAAGAATAAAACTTAGAAAACACTTACCAAGTACAAAAAGGAGATTTGGACATCTTAAATTCTTATATCAGAGAATCAGCAACTCAGATTTGTATAAAAACTAAAAATTAGCTTATACCTGAATCCCCCATACCTTCATCATCATTTACTGAATATTCCATGGAGGATTGAGTATCTTTCAGCACGAGTCAAAGGAACAACTTTCTGGGGTATTTCAAACCAAGTCTACAAAAAGTTAACAAATTTGGTCCTGTAGTAGGATATATTGAACCCACATTTTTATCTTCATTTTTACCCAAATACCTACAAAATGACAGCTACAAAACTCTAAATAGATAAACCTGCAGGGATAGCAGAGAACAGGAGATTCAATAAGGAGGGGGGAGGCTAAAAGGAAAAACAAAGAAAAGAGAGATAGAAAAGAAAAATCTAGGATAATAGTGATAACAGTTGTTCAAAATGCCTAAAAAGCAACCACTCCAAATGGGATGAAAAAGACAAAAGAAAGGGTATCGCCCAGAAAAAAAAAAAAGACTATCTCTGATGTGTGAACTATTCAAAAGAGATTTCTTTCAGTCCATAGATAGAATTTTGGGATTAATTACTGAATGAATCAAAGAAAATAGAAACAACACTCTTAACTCTGAAATGCCAACTCCAGGAAATACAAGTTGAACAAGAGCTGTAAGCATAGTATGGTATGGAGCTTAGCTGAAAATAATAGTCACATGAATATTTAAGCATAGATTATTGATTGAACTAAAAAAAATAAAACTACAGATTTTTTAGCAGATCTGAGATAGAGAAGTATCTGAAAGCATTGTATGTGTGCATGTGAGAGGGAGAGAGAGTGTGCACACAAAATCATCACCTTTCTTAGTAGCAAAACAATATATAATGTCAAAAACTAAAAGATAAAATTCTTAAGAAGCATATTATCTACAAATCTACATACCAAAAGAAACAGCTAAAAGATCTGAAAGTGTTTGTTTGAGGGAAGCAAAAATCAAAAGTGAAAAAAAATTAAAAGGGACAGGGACTGTCTTTTTATGTAAGTCCGGTAATACCATTTGAAATTATTAATTAATTGAAATAAATTTAAAATTACAAATACCAAAGTTATATGGAAAGAGCAACATACAGACAAATATATATGTATATATGTTACACATCTATTGAGATAATCATTTGATATTTTAGTCTGTTAAATTGACTGACTTTCAAATTTTAAGCTGAACTTGAATTTCTGCACTGAACTCATTTAGTCATGAGGTATTATGTTTATGTATCACTAAATTCAATTTTCCAATACTTTGTTAACAATTTTTACATGGCATCCATGTTAATGAGGGATATTGGATTTTAGTTTTCTTTTCTCTGAATGTCTTCATCAGAGCATTGTCGGCCTCATAAAATCAATTGGGACATGTTCTTTTCTATATTTTATGGAACAGCTTGTGTTGAATTAGTATTGGTTAATCCTTAAATCAAATAGTTGTTATAATTCACTAATGAAGCCATCCAGGCCTAGAATTTTCTTCATAGAACAGTTTTTCATTATAACTTCTATGATGTTTAATACATATATATATAGTACTCAGGTTTCTGTTGCCTCTTGCATGAATTTTTGTGGTGTTTGACTACAAGAGAATTTGCCTAGTTCATTGAACTTTACAAATTTTTTGGCACAAAATTATTCATAATATTCCTTTATTGTGCTTTTTAAAGCACTGGTAGCTACTATAATGTATCATATTTCATTCCTAACATTGGAGTAATCTTTTTTCTTGCTCTCTCTTTTTTTTTCTTACCAGTCTGACTACAGATTTATCAGTTTTACTGACTTTTGTAAAGCAAAAGTGCTTTATTCCATTGATTTTTCATTTTTCTACTTACATTTCACTAATTTCTTCTCTGGTTTATATAATTTCCTTTCTTATGCTTACTTTGGGCTAAATTTGCTCTTTTTCACTATTTAAGACTGAAGCTTGGATGATTGATTTGAGATTTCTTCCTTTCTAACACAAACATTTAATGCAAAAATTTTCCCACCATGTACTATGTGTGCTACACCCACAAATTTTAATGTGTTATTTTTTATTTAATTCAGTTCAAAATATTTTATAATCTCAATGTGGAATTTTGTTTAATCCATGTTTTATTTAGAGCATATTGTTTAATTTTCAAATATTTGGCAATTTTCCATATCTTTCTGTTATTAATTTCTATTTTAATTTTAGTGTAGTCAGAGGACATACTTTGTATTATTTTATTTAAATCTGGTTAAATTTGTTGAGATCTGTGTTGTAGCTGAGAATATGGTCTGTCCTGGTGAATGTTATATGTGCATTTGAAAAGAATATGTATTCTGCAGCTGTTGCATAAAATTTTCCATAAATATTAAATAAATCAAGTCCATCGTGCTGTTCAAGTCTCCTTTGTCTTTCCTGATTTTCTGTCTGTTTCTTCCATTAATTATAAGAGGGAAGGTTGAACTCTCCAACTAGAATTGTTGATTTGTATATTTCGCTTTTCAGTTCTGTCAGTGTTTTGCTTCAAGTATTTAGAAACTGTGTTTTTAGGTATATACACATTTAGGATTGTTACATCTTCTTAATGAATTAACTCCTTTATCATTATGTAGTGGCTTTCTTTAGCCCTAATAATATTCTTTATCATAACATCTAATTTACCTGTTATCAGTATAACAACTCCAGTCTTTTACTTTGCTTGTTTTGTTAGGGTTTGCATGGTGTATTGTTTCCTATTCTTTTATTTTAACCAACATATGTCATTATATTAAACTTCAGATCAAATTATACATTATTCTTATCTCTAATTTATGAGTAAGAAGATCAAAACAGAGTATTCAACACTACCCTGCACTCACTGTCTCTCTACCCAGCCTGTTTCCAAAGCTCTTAGTCTTTTCCTGATGCTATTCCTCAAATATGTCCAGATCACAATACTCCCAGTGCCAATGTTTATTTGCATCCCAATATAAGTAAAATACTCAAATAATGTATACTTTTCTCCATCACTGCCATGGTCTCCAGTTAGACTATTAGATTTTTTTATGAGGAAAATAAAAATGTAAATTGAAACTTTGGTTCCCTTGAATTGGTTCTGGGAGAAAAGAAAAAGAAGTGACGAAGGGAAGGGAAGGGAAGGGAAGGGAAGGGACAAAGAAGAAAGGAGGAAAGAAAGAGGACGGAAGGAAGGGAAAAAAAGGTAGGTTTCCTGACTGCTTGTCTACAGATACCTCACTTTTTTTGTTGTCGCACACCAACCAATTTCTGTTTAAGTAAGCTAATAATTTATTTATCCATAGGCAACAAGTTTAAGGCCAAGATCTGTACTAGAAGTTTTCTTATTTTATTTGAGGGACTAAGCTACAGCATCCCCACCAACAGTACCACCTCGATCTCAGTTGTAGTTTACTTATCTCAGCAGAGACTGACACTGTGGGCAGTGCACCCTGGAATAAGTCACACTGCCCCACAAGCTCAGTGGAGCCTCCTCACCCGGCAGCAGCTCCTTGCAGCTTGAGCTCTAGTCTGTCCGGGCACGTTGCCTCTGCTCCTAAGAGACTGAAAATATGGTAACAAGCCATCAGCTCTGGCACTGGCCAAAGAGCAGGGGTTTGGAAGCTGTTCTATGTTCATCCCTTATCCCTTTCATCAAAGCCAAAAAGGGAAGAAACAGTTACTTTGCCAGTATGTCAGGCTCCCGCACCTTGTTGCTGGCTCCTCCGAAAGAGTTAGTGGAAAAGTTCTGTAGGTTTTACCCTGAGCATAAATTTTCAAGAGAAGAGTTTAGAGTTCCTTAACTTCTACTCAGGGAATCATACTGCTTCTTCACTTAGATATGGAGAAACCAACCTTCCATACAAGTGTTTATTCAATAGTCAAAATGACTAGCTCTACCAGGACTGTTGACCAGATCTTGGCACTCCCCTCACTATCGCCTCCAGAAACCAGAGGTCACTGACACGTGGAAGGTGGTGGCTTAATCCACGTTACACCAAATTGCTGTTTTGACTCATTTTCATTCAGACTAAATTAATTTATTCATCATCTTCTAGATGTATTTATACTTTCTAAAATAAATATACTGGTAATTAAATAATTCAGGCATTTTCTACCTAGAGTTTTCATTTTTTAACATTTTATTTATTTTTAGATAGGGGGAGGGAGGGAGAAAGAGAGGAAGAAAAGCATCGATGTGTGAGAGAAACAACGATCCATTGCCTCTCACACACACCCCAACAGGGGATCTATCCCACAACCCAGGCATGTGCCCTGACCAGGAATTGAACTGACAACGTACACTTTGCAAGATGATGCCCAACCAACTAAGCCACAATGGTCATGATGTAGAATTTCCATTTTAAAAATCAAAGTCAGTATACCATAAGAGATAGGGTCAATAATATTGTAATAACTATGTATGGTACCAGGTGGGTCCTGAATTATCAGAGGATCACTTCATAAAAAATTGCCTGACCACTATGCTGTATACCTGAAACTAATATAAAATAATAGTGAATGTCAAAAATAAAAAAAATTTTTAAGTCACAATCAGATTTAACTAACATTTTTACATGCTAATCATATGCCTGGCACTAGTTTAGGAACCTTTATTTTATATAACAGTAGTCTGACATCGAGTTAATATTCTAATAATTCTTTCTAAAGAGGCTATCATTAATTTTATGAAGTGACCATGTGTAATAGCACTGGAGACAAGTGTGTATGCCTACAATTTTCTAAATTTCTTCATTTCAATTTCAACAACTATGATATAATTATTCTTGTAGTTCTATCCATGCTCCTTCAGACAAGGGGCAAAAAATCATCCTTCTTAGAGAAGAGCACTGAGTTGGGGGCCTGAAGATCATGGACCTATGAGCCAGCTAAGGTTGGATGGAGGACTTTGTGGACATTGCTCAAAAAAAAAAAGGAAGAAAGAAAGTCACTCAAACATTCTTGGTCTGTTTCACCACCTGTGACATTAAAATACTAGACTAGGTGCTCACCAGGGGCCTCTTTACTTTTAAAAGTCTAAAAATCCTTTAGAGAAAGAATGCACTTTGGAAACAACTAACCAGGTATATGGTTTTTGAAGTGTTAATGATTGATAGGTTGTGACACTGAAATCAGTGAAACATGAATCAAATATTTACACATACCTCCCATGCGGTGTATTTTCCATTATGGGAGGGTATTGGGCAATGGAAAATTTCTAAAATACTTTTACTGGAAGAGACTAATTAGGCTCAATTTTTTTTGTTACTATTATGTAAAGTTTATACTAGAGCAATAAAGATATGTGAAACCCTCTGTTTATTCAGAGACTAAAATGTCATGTTAAGAATTATTTAACAAATCACTCTCAGACTAAGAGGCTTATGATTTGCTTAAGAGTGGAGTGTTTTTCTTTACATAAGATTATGATTTAATCTAAAAGACCAAATCTATTGTTGTTGCTGACATTGTTAACAATTATAATTCAAAACATCAACATTCTCATTAATTATAGGCACTGTTCCTTGAAGCTGTCCTAAAGTGGAAGTCAGAAATCAGGGTGCACATTTTTAACTCAGCCACTGCCATACAAAGCAGGAAAGTGTCAGGCCGCTTCAATTCTCTAAAAAAAAAAAGCAAACATGCCATTCAACCAAGTACCCCGATTCTGTATGTGGACAGGCAGAGGCCACATTACTTGTTCTCCATGTATTAATATGAAAAACTTGGAAAAATACCCTCACTGCCTAAATGTTTACTGACATTTATTACAAATTGATTTTCATGCTCTTTTAAATTTTAAATTTTCTATTTCAGTCTTTATTCATTCTTTCAGGATGAATACCACATGTAGATTACCCATTTTAAAATTTTGTCCCCTTTATTTGTCCTGAAATAACATTTTGAAGCTTTAGTGATTCCTTAATAATGCTAGAATTTAGGGATTTGATGACCAAGTCCACATTACCCCTTCCACATACACACTGTGGAACAGACTTTGATCCTATCTCCTCCTGGGCCTTTTCCACCTCAGAATCCTCCTCATCTTTCAAATCCGCCTCTATGTGGAATTTTTCCATTCTGTAATTTTTGTTATTCTTGTAGTACTGAATTTTATTTACTTTCAGCACTACTGTCTTTCTTGAATGTGTTGCCAAAAACACAGTATAGTTTTTTGAATAAAAGAAAATTATGCTTCCTTTCATCATTATAAGTTTTTTAATAATACCCAATATTTTACTTATGTTGTATTAAAACAGCACATTGAATAAATAAATGAAAATCTACATCCTTGAATTCAAATTGACATCTCAGAATTCTTTACCTTGAAATCATACGATCATTAATTACTGGGTGCTGACCACGATACTTGCCTGTGCTGAGTATTATTTCCCACTTACTTGTTCATTTCTATTATTAGAAGTTCTCAGTTCCTTCCCTTCTACTATTGCTCAAGTGGAAACTGTGTTTCCCAGAACATACCAGCCCAAGGGGAAAAAATAATCACAATGGCAATCAGGCATCAGGATTTTTCTGGTTCTGTCCCAGCACATTCTGTGGAAAATTGAGCCTCTCAAAACATTAAGAATGTGTTCTTCAAAATATTCTTTCAACTGCTCTCTTCTGTTCTAGCTCATTGAAGTGATGCTCCCACTGTCCTTGGCCCCTGAAGCAGGAGCCAGGATGACAGCCTCTGCCGAGATTTCCTCTGCCCCGCACCACAGTGTGCACTCTGCTGCAGCCACTGAAGTCTGTGCTGGACGTCTGCCACTGCGGAGGGCCAAGTGTGCCCCAGGGAACTTTGATCTTCTGTAGCTTCTGGCACCACTGTCACTGCCATTTTGTGCTCTAGATATCTCTGCTCTTTTGATTTTCACTTGTTTTCTATTTGTACTCCCTCGTGTTGGGATATACTCCTAAATCTAAGAAATGTAAACTAAGAAATAATTCCTCCCCCTGAAACACTGGCTGACCATTCTCACATGCACATGACAAGTTATTTCTGTGAAGTTCTTTGTTGCCGGAATGTTTTCTACATATGCATGATCTGATTTAGTCTTCAGGACTATTCCTGGAATGGGCGATGCCACCAATTCTACAAATAAAATAGCAAAGGCATCAAGAAATTAAATTAATTACCTCATATCACATAGTTGACAAGTGACAGAACCCAGCATTAAATCCAGTCTCCAGATCTCAAAGACCTGAAGTATAATTTGGAGATTTCTCCACTTTCTAGTGATTTGTATGCCAAAAATGCTGCTTCCTAAACAGTGGCTTATACTGTCTCAGTGTCAGGGAACCTTGGTGGCCCCATGCCACTTCACAAAACATAACCAGACATGATAGAATCCTAAGGCAAATGCCATTCTGGCTCCAGCTCCAATTCTGGTGTGTAAGTGTTAGTATGTAGTCAAGGGAGATTATCCTTTGGAGACAGAGAGATCTAGGCATGGAGCCACATACTGCACATATTGGTATAGGTCCTTGAACCTCCATTTTTCTCAATACAATTGGCTAATAAATATTTTCCAGGGTTGGAAAGGGCCTGGGGCTTTAAGCTTCTCTCTTCCTTTTCTTCTGCAAGCCAAAAAGTCCTCTCTCTCTTCCAAGTCTTTTCTAAAAGTCATAAATAAGCCTTTTTTGAGTTTCCCAAGTAGAGCATTATCTCTCTTACTCTGTCAACTTATCACCACCTTCAAACCTCTCTCAACCTCCCTGTCACATTACTTCAGAACATTGACAGGTCTGTCCTGCCCAGTAGGCAGAGAGGGACTTGAGAACAAAGATTGTATCTTACTCAGGGTATAATCCTAGTGTTGGGAAATAGTAAGTCTCCTGGAAAACACCATGACTAATACTCACTGTTTACAGATATGTATCCCTAGATTTTGTTTTATGTTTTCTAAGCCTCTTAAGCTATTTATTTCAAACTTCTCACCTATATGTTTTGAACAGCAGAAGAATGTGTCCAGAGGGTCTAGAGCCTAAGTCTACACAACTTACTTGCCGTAAGTTCAAATTTTGACATCCTAATTATGAATTGTTTCAGTTTTGCTGCTGTCTACCCCATAAAACAATGTGTCCAAGATCATGATAAATAAGATCACCTAGAATGAATTTTTTATTTTAGTAAATGTGAGTTTATTTTCAGATGTGTCTAAGAAGAAAATATGACCACCTAACCAAATCATTAATTTCATGGATTTTTTTTACAAATAAGAATTTTATGGGGGGTAGGAAGTGGGCAAAATGAGTGAAGGTAGTCAAAAAGTACAAACTTCCAGTTATAAGAAAAATAAGTACAGCATGGTGACTATAATTAACAATACTGTGTTGTATATCTTAAAGTTGCTAAGATAGTAGATTTTAAAAGGTCTCATCACAGAAAAAAATATATAACTATGAGGGGAATCCAAAAATTGGAATTTACTTATAAAAATTGTGTGTTTATTCTTACATGTTTCAATTTCAGTCACCCTCAAAGTGCTCTCCGTTTGATGCAAGACACCCATTGAGACATTTTTTCCACTGTTCAAAACAGTTTTTGAGCTCATTGATTTTGATGCCGTTGAGAGCTTCTGCCATTTTTGTTTCACCTTTTTACATCGGCAAAATGTTTCCCTTTGAGGACTTTCCTCATCTGGGAAAACAAAAGTAAGTCACTCGGGGCAAGACTGGGTGAATAGGGAGGATGGGACATGGGGGTCATGCAATTTCAGGTCAAAAACTGCTGAACACTCAGCACAATGTGAGCAGGTGCACTCTCATAAATCACCCGCATGAAATAGGCAACGCATTGAAAGAATCTAAAAAAATTCACTGAAGTCGAACGCAGCCTCTCACAGCACCAGTTACTACACGGATACAGATGGGTTCCTAGAACACTCACATAGTGGGAGAAGCTGATACTACAAGGGACCTGCCCCCCAGAAGATAATTCCAGGAGGGTTGGGGGGTCCCCTTTGTAAGTGAGGTGATGGATGTTAACTAAACTTATTATGGTAATCATTTTGATATATATATTTGATATATATATATATGCAATGTTATATGTCAACTATATACTTTAAAAATTGTAAAGAGAGTACTTGAATAGCTAGATGTTTGGAAAATAATACTATATTGATTCATTTTGAGAGGAGAGATAGGTAAAGTGGTGGTAGAAACAGATTGAACCCACATCATGAATTTAAATCTTGGCTTCACCGCCACTGGTCATGTAATGTTGGTAAAGTTCTTAGCCTCTTTGTGCCTCTGCTTCCCCATTATCCAGACAGAGATAATAATTGTTCCTTCCTCGTAGAGTCATTGTGAGGATTAAATGAGTTAATATATGTTAAGGATTTAGAACAGTGCCTGACACATATTAAAGATCTATGTAATCATATGTTAATCTTATTGTTATTAGTACATATTTAAAAGAATATTTCATATTACTCATGGGAGGAGGGGTTCCACCAAGATGTGCCAGCGCATCTCATTCCACCTCTCTCACCCTTGTACATTGTCACATCCGTCTAGAAATGCTGACACCCACGTTTGAGAATCAAGTTGTACTCGAGTCTTGTAAATGTTTATGACATTCAACAGCTCCTCTTTACCACATATAAAAGTAACACTTTATTTGTTTTCTCTTAAGTTTTTATAGTCTTGCAAGGGCTTATATGTTCTACATGACTGCTGACTCCCTGTAAGAAGTCTGGCATATTTATGAGGCATGGTGTTATTTGGAAAACCTCATTGCTGGGGGAAGCAGGTCGTGCTTTGTATGTACTCCCCCACCTGGGCTTTGAGGTGATTTGTGTCAGTATCTCAGTGTGGGAAATGAATGACACATGCGTTGAAAACCCAACCTTTATATTGTGCTTTGTAGAAGTGTTTTGAGTATATTGTCTCATTTAATACTCAAATCTGAGAAAAATTAGTATATTCATTTTGCAGATGAGGAAACTGTTTCAAAAAAATTAAGTAACTGACCAACAAATCATGGGCCAAAAATGTATAGTACCAAACTTTCAACCAGAATATGGCTTAATATTTATCTTTTACAGATAAACACTGAAATAATAATAAGATGATGATTTCAATTTTCTTCTAAATAATCTATTGGGGAAGGAGACCATAAATAATAAGAAATTGACCAGGAGTTTATAAATATTGAAGTTAGATGATGCAGATTTGGGGTTCATCATCTTATTTCATCTAATTTTGTACACTTTTTAAAATTTCCATAAATGAAGAAAAAGCACTTAAAAAAGTTTTGTGGGTGTTTTTGTTTGTTTGTTTGTTTTTTGCTTTGCTGCTTGGCTGGTGTGTCTCAGTGCATTGAATGCTAGCCTGGAAACCAAAGGGTTGCTTGTTCAATTCCCTGTCAGGGCACATGCCTGGGTTGCAGGCCACATCCCCAGTTGTGGGCATGAGAGAAGCAACAGATACCTCCCACACATCAAAGTTTCTCTCCCTCACTTTCTCCCTCCCTTCCCGTCTCTCTAAAAATAAATAAATAAAATTTTTAAAAATAAAAAAAGAAGTATAAATTGGTAGTTTCAAAATAGTCATGGGTATATAAAGTACAGCATAGTGAATATAGTAGCCAAAGAATAGCATGACCCTTTGCTGTAAGGATGGCCTGAGGAAGTTGGAGGATCTAGGTGAAGGGGGGTAAAAGGGGAAAAATCGGGACACCTACAACAGCATAAACAATCAAACATAGGTTATAAAAAAGAAACACTGGCATCTTGAGTTGGAGCAGGTTATTGGAACCTCCAATTGATAGCAGGTTGGTCAGAAGCACCTGAGCTTACAACTGGAGTTTGACAATGAGGACTGTTTTGCAGACTGAGCTCCTTTCCTGCAGATCCTGATCCTATCTTCTGGTAGGCAGCATCGAATCAAGTTGAATTGTACAAGAATTCCTTGTTGGTGCAGGAAGCCTTCACAGACACATTAGAATTGGTTCCAGTGAAACTTTTCACCTTTAATCTTTGTGTAAAAGATCAAATTTCTTCAACCCAAAACCGCTTTTTTCCATAAGATACTTACTAATGTCTTGATGAACTAAAGACATTTTAGATTAGTGATGATTTTTAGCACAACCCACAGTAAATACATTTTACACTGTAACCCACTTACTTAAATATAACAAAATCTTCATAAAATAACACTAAAAATATTATTTTTTCTACTTATTTTGCATGAGTAACAACTCCACTAAGTTGATTTCATGCCCTGTTAAACAATTATAAGTTTAAAAACACCACTTTTCACAGTGATGTTCAGTAGGTGAAGTAGACAGAATTGATGTAACGATGCAATGATTATAAAGGATATACAAGTTCTGTCCCTGGCCCTTTAAGTTAGCTGACTAACCCACGTGACCATGAACCTACTTCCCCATTAAAGCAAGCTTAGGCCACCCTTTGATGTTCTTCTGTCTACCTCTCAACTTTTCCACCAAAGTATCCTTTATAATAGCAAAGGAGAAAAAGTAGGTATAAAACCCTGAATGGCTATAGCTTAGCCCAAAGCAGCCCAAGGCAAGGGTAACATGTCTTTGAAGTCTTAGGTTTTATCTTTAAAAATTCATGTAAAATATGTATTTGACTAAAATGTAGTAAGTAATATAATGTAAAACATCTTTAAATACAATTGAAGTTTCAGGAAGCATTTTGCTGCAGATCTTTCTACTGAGCCCAGGAAAAATTTTGTCACACTGTTCCAAGCAATTAATTAGGATCACTCTTGATTCTTTGACTGAATCCCATCCTTATTTGATCCAATTTTATATTTGTCATGCTATAACTGCCTCTCCATTTCTCTAACCCTCAAATTCTAACTTCATTTCCTGCCTCCGTAGCCACAGATTTAGCAATCTTTTTGATTCACCTACTGGCATTTTGAGGTTTTGTTTGTTTTCTTTGCACCTTCTGACATTTTGGATCTTTGTATTCCTTTATGGTTTTGATAGTGTACAATGTTGGAATATTGTCCAATCTTGTGTCCAAGGCTTGTGTCCAAAGCCTTATTCTAGTTCCCTGCCCAAAGAAACCCCACCCCAAACTCCAACACTCAATCCACTCTTGACTCTCCTGGGTTTGATGACATCTTGGTTGAGTTCATTCAAAAACAGCAATGGGAGATGGGGAGTGGGTCGCTGAGAAATGTTATAAATATTCCAAGTTTCCTCAGGATGAATGGGCTAGATTTATTGATGTTTAAGCACTTTAATATTTGGACCTAGTAGAGACATTCAAGAGTGCATTCAAAGATAAACTGGGGCATAGTAAACATTTTTAGAGTTTATTTGAGCGAACATCAGTTAAAATCTGCAGCGCTAAACCGGAAGAGGTTAGGAGCACTCCACTGACAGGAGCCAAGGGAAAACTTATAAGAGAAAGTGTTCAAGCAAAGAAAAGAAATTATTTGATTGACTATAATTTAAAGACTGGTTGGCTATTTGTCTTTGATAGTCCTTGGGTTTCAATTTCATAACATTGAAACATTTACAAACTTAGATTTTGATTTGCTTATGTAAGCCACCATGGCATTACAGCCACCTCAGTCTACTGGCCTCATTGTTTAATTAATGTAACAAGAGCTACCCTCATGTATCAACAGAATCCTTTAATCTCTGGGAATTCCCCAGAGATTCAAGGATCAATCTATAGCTTTCCCAGGCTTTCTGATAGCAGTCCAAGACTAAAAGTATATTTACAATTCAGTAAAGACAAAAAGGCAGCTCCCTCCTTAAAAATGACACTCAGTTCCAGGCTATCCTTTAAAAGTTTTGGCATCTCTACCAATCAGGGTGTGGTGAAGGATGAGATGGGATGCCCCAGATCAGCCAGGGAAAAGTCCACCAACTAGCTGGGCTCCTGCGGAAAGAAAGTTTGCCACACTGTCCTGGACTTAACTCAGGGAAAGCCATGAGAGGCTGTTTCGTTTAGATCTTACCGATCTACTCCCAACTCCAGCCCATGCTGAAGTTCAGACCTTGTCCAGCATCTCAGCTGCGCCAAGCCTGCTCTCCTGCCTCTACCACATACCCTATACATACATAATTTTCTGGGAGAAATAGATCACAACAGATTTGATATCAATTTTTACTTCCTCACCACTAGGAAAATAACCCTTAGCCAATGTGGTTGAGAGTCTCTGCTGTCTTCCAGACTGAGGTCCAGGTGGTCCTCGTGCCATTTATTTCTGTCTGTTATACCACATTGGACTGTTCCACACAGTCCTTCCTCACAATGTCTCCTCCCTATTTGAGGCTCCTAAAAAATTGCCCTTGGCTATACTTTCTCAGTGTTAGCTGCAAATAACTATATGGGTCATAATTATCTTGAAAAGCCTGGAACTACAAGTCTCTCTCATAAACCTCCAGATTCTGATACAGACACATTCTCTAAACTAAGGTCGCTAAGGCACAGCCCTCAAGCTGGGTATTGCCT
This sequence comes from Tonatia bakeri, assembly GCA_004024845.1. Lineage (NCBI taxonomy): Eukaryota > Metazoa > Chordata > Mammalia > Chiroptera > Phyllostomidae > Tonatia > Tonatia bakeri. The sequence continues at coordinate 20,791 of PVIA01007493.1, forward strand.
GCAGTGTGCTTTGCCTGACTCATGGGTTTGTTTATAACTTGACTTGTTTGCTAATATTTAGAAATCAAATTTTTAACCAAATGTCCACTTTTTTATGAAAAATCAGAAGGTCTTGCAAAACTGAGCCCATATCCTGACAGTCCCAATTGACCCACAGCAGGAGCTGAGGAGAAAGATCCCCTTTAGATGCTGCCTGCCCTTTTCAATTCAACCCAATAATCCCCACTGTTTTCTCTCTAATGCACAACCAAATGTGAACTGTCATTTATTATTATAGTTGCATTGATTTTGTAAGAAATAAAACAAGAGTACATTTTTTGGTGGAAGTAAAAAATTTTACCCACAGGTATAATATGCAAAGTGTGTTTGAGTTGAAGGCATTCACATTAAGACATTACCATACAACAAACCATTATGATAACTATGACTTTTATAAGAAAAGAACTAGTGAGATGAAATAAAAATAAATAGCAATATAAAAACTGAGGTGCCGAAAAGGGTTTGTTTTGGGATATAGTAATGCTTCTATGAAATGCATTCACAAAATCCTCACTCAATAATTATACCGCACCCTATATCCTGATCTATACCATTACCACCCATTCCACCCCACTGGCTTTTGAGTGTGCAACTTCTGCTCTGAACGAATAAATCTACAAAATGAAATAACACCCACATAGATGTTAAAATTGGTATGTTGTACAGCAAAAGTTAATATAATATATGTCAACTACACTTTAACAAAAAAAGGAAAGGAAATAACATTTCAACCACCACCCATCATTAGCATCAGGAACCCCAAATGCCTATCATCCAATTGTGACCACAAATCATGGAGAAGTGATATGTGTATACTTAGAAAGTCCTGATAAAACTCAATGACTTAATGATGAAACAAAAAAGTGAGGCATTTAAACAACTGAGTATTTCAAACAGGTTGGTGGGGAATTTTGTCTCCTCTCTGAGAATGAGTGCAGAACGAGACCATGGAAATAAGGACTGAAATATGCTTCGAACTTGATATAGAGGATTCCTGTTAGGACAGAGGATGACTGATGTGGCAGGAAAACATTTATAACATTTGGGTTAAGGGTAGTGAAGAAATCCCCCAACACTGATTAGGCAAGAAAGAGGTAGGGGAGGAAGAGGCGGCAGCAGCATAGGCAACCTGGATAAAGTCAGAAAATATTCTGGGCAGATCAGCATTTAATCACACACAGGCTGGGATGCCAGCAGGCCATGCTCAGGACAGTCTGCCCTAGAACCAACCATGAGCAGGGGGTGCTGAAACCCTGGCAGGTCCAGGGAGTCCTGTCATCGAGGGCAGTCCTTCTCAAGAAGAGGGAAAGCATAGGTCTGGAGCAAAGTCCAAGCAGGTAAAATATTGAGTCCTCCACTCTACATCTTTCAGATCAATACAGAGTAGAGATAAAGGCCTTATTATGTCACTTGGTTTTTTGTTTTGTTTTGTTTTTTTACAGTTAGACATAGTGAAGACAAAGGAGGGAGGCTTAAGGAGATTCTTCTCAGAGCAACAAAATCATTAAAAGTTCAACTTGGTGTTCTAGCACTGCCTGATAATCATATGACTTGTTTGTTGCAAGTTTTCAGACTGTGTTCTAGCAAACCCAATGACCTCATCATATCATAGAAAGCCTGATATGACAGAAGTTGCTAGAGCAATCTGACAAAAGCAGAACTGTTAACTCCTATGGCATAAAAAATTACCCCCAAATTTTTTAGAAAAACAACCATTTTATTTGCTTACAATGTAACGTGTCTTAATCCAGGAAGGGCTCCTTTGGGCCCCTCTCCTTGGAACCCCTCATACAGTTGCAGACAGATATTCATGGTTCTGTAGTTATCTGAAGGCTCAGCTGGACAGGCTATCAGCTGAGAGGTCAGTGCGAACTGTTAACACAAACACCTTCATCCTGTCATGCCCTGCGGCTGGGTCTTCTCACTGCACAGCCACTGAAATCCAAGAAGTATCTTAATATAGTGAGAGTCTGAAGAATGTGGAGAGCAAACATTCCGAGAGATCAAACAAGAAGCTGCAAGACTTCTGAACTTAGCCTTGGAATCACACAGTGTCACTGGTACTGAACTTTATTGGTCAAGGAAATCACTTAGACCAACCCAGATTTAATGGTCCCCACCTTTCTACAAGAGTGTCAAAGAATTTGCCACCATCTTTAATTCACCATAAATGCCTGTTTATCATTCTCTTATAAATCTTTTATTTGCTCCTCCTACCTTTCTTATGTTATTCGTGCACACCTAAATTTGGAAATAGGCATTATTTACCCTGAAACTATGGCTTTTAATTAAAACCCTTTCTTAGTAGTCAAGCTAGAAGTATGGAAAATAAGGTATTTATGTTTTATTTGTTTCTAACATTTAGCATACTATTCAGCAATACCAAAATTGTTAGAAGCAACATTTCTCTTCCACAATTTGTGAAAGGAATGTTATTTTTGATTTAAAATTTAATACATAGAATTTCAATTAATCTTTCTTGAAGAAATAAGACAAAACAAAGTTTCTTAAGCTTGGCAAGACAGGCAGTAGACTTAGTTACACGCTGTTCTAGTACACTTGGTGCTGTGTAGTTGTTACCTAGTTAATCTCAAATTATCTTTGTGCAGTAAAGTTCATCACTTTTAATAAAGTTCTAATTTTTTTGTTCTCATGTAAAAAAAATGTTTCTGATCTCTTAAACTTTATAAAGAGTAAAAGGATGTTCTTATTTTCCCCAAAATGATAAAGCTGTATTTCCTTTCCTCATGGGCTAATAAAGCCTTTTAAATCTACACCCCAAATCAGATACCTTATTGAGAGGAATTAAAGTTTAACATGAACATGGAGAGTTCCTTTGAAATATGCCCTGTCATTATGTCATCGTGTAAGTTCTGCTGTTTTTATATTTCCTTTGGGGGCCACCTGGTTTTTTTGTTTGTTTGTTTGGTTGGTTGGTTGGTTGTTTTAGAATCGACCAGTGGTGGTTTCTTCTTTAGTTTCTGCAATAAAACTTTCTTTCCTCAATCTACTTTCCTCAATATTCTCCTCCTCCTCCTCCTGTCCATTCTTCTCCTCTGCAGGCTTCTCATTGTTTCCTCTCCCTTTCTTTACTAGTCCATACCCTTGAACTGAATTTATGTTAAAGGGAAATCACAATAAAAAAGGAAAAACTAAACACCAGGCTCTGTATACCTTTTATTATGAGGATTTATGGAATTAAATTCCTGGCTCTTCACCCCACTTCCCTAAATTAGAAGAGTTCCAGCTTCACAGACAGCCATTTAAATTTAATTTAAAAAGCTATTTAGGGCAAAGGGGGCAATTTTGAAAAGGTTAGTAAAGTAATAGGCTAGAAGAGATTTTAAGTACATAGTAGCTAATAGGCAAATCTATAGTGACAAACAGTGTATAAGTGGTTGTCAGGGACTGGGGGAGGGGCAGTGGGGAATGACTTAATGGATACGGATTTCTTTTCAGGGAGATGAAAATGCCCTGGAAATAAAGTTGGCTCTTTTTCTATTGTTTTCCCTAACAACACTATGGGGCCTAGGACCTGTTTTTATTCTGAAGAAATCCTAAATTTCCATTATCAGTCCTGAACAGGTTGTGGTACAGATCCTTGTGGGGTTGTGAGAGGTAAGTAGAAAAAAACTGTTCTCAGGAACAAAGAGCCAAAAATAATCTGGAGCTGAAAGCGGTGCCTTGCCACCCCCATGTGTGGCTCACTCTAGTCACACAAACGATCATAGTTCATCCTACTCCAAATAATCAAGGATTTAAATTCATTCCCTCAAAGGGAACTGCAAATAGCTAACACAACCTTGAATAAATAATTGACATGTTTATTGATTTATGAACTGGATATCCTGATACAGATAAGTAGAAAGAAGAGTAATAATAATTTGAAAATCAGACCACATCTATGGGGGGTTTTTTTAGTCATATGAATAGAAGCTTGTCTCAGGTTCATGTACATTTTCTTCCCTATATCTAATGCAAATAAAAAGACAATTTGGATTAATTTCATTTGGTAAAGAAAATTGGGTTCTTCACCACCTTCTCCTTGAACTTGTTTCAAGGCATTGTGCATTATGTTGTTATCTAGGAGGGATGAGCTTGAGGGGGTATTGCCTCTTCTCTATAATTAACTTCCATAATCTCTTTATAACTAACAACATTCTTGAAGACCTAATTGATCAATTGGTTTCCTAGCTGTTTTCCTTCCCCTCTTAGAGCCTTGAATGTGAAAATGAAGATGTATAACAAGATTGTATTCAAAAAAGAGAAAGAGAATAATTCAAGAATTGAATCTGCCCTGATCAACATGGTTCAGTTGGTTGGGTGTCATCCCACAAAGTGAAAGTTTGCCAGTTCAATTCCCAGTCATGGTACAAGCCTGGGTTGTTGGTTTGGTCCCTAGTCGGGCACCTATAAGAGGCAAACGATTGATGTTTCCTTCTCATATTGATGTTTCTCTACCTCTTTTTTTCCCTCCCTTCCCCTCTCTCTAAAAATAAATAAATAAAATCTTTTTCAAAAACAGAATATAAAAAATGAAGAAGCAGAACAGAAACAGACTCATAAATCAGAGGACATTTTAAGGGTTACCAGAGGGAAGGGGGAGTGGAGAGATGGGTGAATAAGGAGAAGGGATTAAGAAGCACAAACTGGTTGTTGCAGAATAGTCACAGGGATGTAAAGTGCAGCATAGGGGATGTAGTCAGTAATATTGTAATAACTATGCATGGTGTCAGGTGGGTACTGGAGTTATTGGAATGATCACTTAGTAAGTTATATAATGTCTAATCACTAGGGTGTACATGTGAAACAAATATGATATTGTAAGTCAACTATAATTGAAAAATACAAAATGATATAAATTTTTTAAAAAGTTACTGTCCAAGACATTATACTGAAGAATCACTTGGCCTTGGGGTAAGTAACTTCTTGACCATTGTCAGTAATACCTTCTATCATGATTGAAAAAAATTTAGTGAGGTCTGCACAAAGGATCCACTAAAGTGGTTTCAGTGTTTTAGAACTGAAGTGGGGTGAAGTGCTGAGTCACTGTGTCCAACTCCCTGTTCCTCCCTGTCTGCCTCACCAATCAAACTATCAGGGTCTGAAGGACATTCTAATTTCATTTACTTTTTCTTTTTACTTAAAAGGATTCCAGTGTATCTTTTAAGATCTGGTTTCTTAAAGTGTGACTGTTTCCAGAAAAATCAGTCACCCAGAGTCTCAGTGTTAGCAGACAGGCGGCTGTGGGGAGGGGCCCCAGTGACCTGCTTTGCACACACGTTGTCCAGGTGATTCACAGGTACAGCAAAACCTCCAGAGCGTTGTTTTTAGTTGACCAGGACTTCAGGTCCAAAATATTTGCTTTGATGAATAGATCTTTTAAAAAAATATTCCTTAAGATAGAAAGAAGAGAAATATTAACAATGACAGTTTTGTTTTGAACATAGCTGTACATAGGGTGCCCATTAACCTGAATGTCATCATAAATATTCAAATGTTATTATGAATACTCTTACTAAAGTCTGTCACATGACTGAGGGCTGTCCTATAAAGTAAAAAACACAGGTAAGAGTGTGAATTTATCTCTCAAGCAAGGTACTCTTCACCAAGATTCTTAAATGAGGTGAAGGACTTTGCCTGTCAAGCAGCAAAATGGGTCCTGAACAGCAGCCACCATTGCAGCTGCTAGGTCCATCTGCCAAGCTTCCATAGATTCAGCCAGTAAGGAGAAAATCAGCCCAAATGGATTTATTACTGTTTATTACATGTGGCACTGCACCCAGCATGAGCTTCATGTTCACGCTGGTTCCTCTGGCCCGTCCAGTTCGGAGGCAGCCACACAGAAGTAGGCCCAGGGAGACACTGCACACACACTGTCACAGCAAGGAACCTCAGCTTTGGAAAACACCAGGCTATTAAAGGAGCTACTAGCAGAACTGTTCGTCCACCCCTGCAGAGAGAGACATTATCTTTATCATCCTGATCAGAAAACAAATCAGCCCTCTGACTCAGAGGGAGATATTATCTTTATTACCCTGGATTATCTCCAAGGAAGGAGGGAAAGTACCTTTATTATTCTGGAGAATAAGCAAATCTGCTCCCTGCCTAGAGCGACTTTACAAATATCTTTAAACAAAGCTATCCTTGCTCTTCACTGGGGAGGCATCCAAAAATGCCAGAATTACCTTTCAACACTACCTTTTGATATGTTTTCCTCTGATGACTCACAAGTTAGCCTGGGTGTTAGGAGAGCTCAGGCTTGTCATCTTTCCTTGACTTCAGAAGGTAAATCTTTCTATTTAATACTTTGTATCAGGCTTCAAACTTTTAAAGTAGTGTATCTTACATCTCAAGCAGAATCTTACATGGAGCCTCATCGTACAAAACAAATCAAAGCAGAACTACTCTCTCAAAGGAGATGAGGTCACTCCCTCTTCTCTTCACTTCCTTGAGTTAGATTTTGGCCTATGTTGGCCTCTGAGCATCCTCAAAACCTCATACTCTTCAAAACGCAATTAAAAATCATCACTACACTGAGGGTGTGATGTTTTATAATTACTAGTGTTACCAGAAAGGGAACCTGGCCCAAGCAGGTCTGCCTAGAGCTGATGATAATGTGTGCATTCTTGACTCCATGCAGGAAAGATTTCACAATACAAATCCAAGTGATTTTGAGAGGACATTTATTAAAGCTGGGGACAGTGAAACAAAAAGGGCCTAAGGTAGAAGAAGCAATAGAAGACTAGGTGGTGAAACAATCCTAGGCAAGGCTGCTTTGGCTCATCAGAGAAAAGGGTGCCTTGGAAACAGGCTCAAGGGGTAAGCTTGGGAGGAGCTACCACTGTCCCTTGATCCATGCTTGCAAGTCTCACAGGATCCCTTAGGGTTTAGGAGATATGTGTGCATCAGGGAAGAAGAGGGGGAAGAGAAAAGTGTGGGGATGCTCTCCAGAGGACCTTCTGGCTTGAAGGTTTTTAAAGGGTGGGGATTTCAGGGAGATCTTAGGGAGGATCTCAATAGAATATGTATCAGCTTTATGCTGATGTACCAGAATGAGATTTATTCTCTTAACTTCATCCCTTCTTGGGTGTGGATGGCAAATGGCACTAATTGGATTTCTGCTATCCCCCTGAGTAGGGTGATTTAAAAGGTTTACTTTCTGGGTGGTGAGAAGTATAAACCATTTACTCTTAAGTGTCCTTGGTTATAGAAAATAGGATTTCATGATTTATTAGATGGCTATAAACTGTTCAGCTGTTTAACTATCTGTCTGTTTCTTTATTTTGCTTGTCCTGGCTTACTGACCTGTCTCACAAGCAGGTTGGCAGGTCACCAGGCAATGAGAGAAGGGGTTACACAGGTTTCAATAAATAAAAAACTGTTCTTCCTGGCATCAGTGGAGACAGGAGGAAGCTGTATTCATTGGTCACTAAGTCATGGAGGCAAGTAGTTTGCTTTCTGTTAACAGGAAACATATCCAGGAGTGGCCTTACAGGATAACACTCATTTCTGCACTCATTTACTTACTCACACATTTATTTTATTCGGCAAGAATATTGATATTGATAACCTACTAAATACCAGACATATAAAAGTGATTAAGACATGATCCCAATCAAAGGGGGGATAAGTAGAAGTATTATATAAGTAAAAATATATTTTTATAACTACATACATGTACCATAAAAGGGTATGACATGTTTCTGTTTTCCACTGCTTGACTATTTATGCCTGAGACAATCACCAGGAGTATGGGCAGCAGTCTCTGTGTTGAAGATAGAAAGGTTTAAGGGACACTTTTTTTTTTTAATCTGCTGGCTTTAAAGGCGTTGACTCTTATAAACTCTAAAATTACTCTTATAATCCTTAAATGTTCTGATTAGCTGACCAAACTTGGCATCAGGAAGTCTTTTCTGTATTAATAACACCCACTGCTTTTCTAACAGGATAAACTCCTAATCACCAATAATCTAAGCAGAGAATAGCTTTTCTTAGGGAAAGGTCCGGAAGCTTGATATTGATAATTTTCACCTTTTATCAAAAATAGTGACCATATCTACCAAGTGTTCCTGATATGCTATATCATTTAGTTTAATTCTCATAACTACTTTTGAGTTAAGTACTATCTTACTTTTGCAAGTAAGAAGAGGGAGGGTCAGGGCTGCTAGGTAATTTCCCAACACGCTACAGGAAGTAGGAGGCAGAGGCCAGGTCTGTCCATCCCAATTCCCAGACTCCTCAAAGCTCTGCTCCATGCTTGCTGAACAGAGTCACTGGCAGCCCCTCCAGTCAGTCATCCTTTTAGCTTTTACTATAAAGGGAAATTCACCTCCTTTCATCTTCTCTGGCCAGTAAGCTCCCTACATCTTTCTTTATCAAATAACATTTGGAGAAGTAGAAAACTATATGGGACATGGAGTATTATTTTCCCTCTTTATCATTCAAAAAGATTCTTCTGCAATTAAGAAAGCAAATAAATTGGTAGAGAAAATTCAAAAAACATTAAATCTCAAAAAAACATTGAACAAATTAAGTCATTTTTATCTTTATGTTGATAATAGAAACTTTTTAAGACACTTGAAGATTAATTCTCTCTTTCAATTTTGAACTTAAAGAAGATAGCAAATAAAGCCCTGGCCAGGCACCTCAATTGGTTAGAGTGTCATTTTGATATGCCAAGGGTGAGGGTTCAGTCCTCAGTCAGGGCACAAACAAAATTAACCAATGAATGCATAAATAAGTGGAACAACAAATCAATTAATCTCTCTCTCTCTCTTTCCCTCAAATTCCATAAATAAAGCCCTAGCTGGTGTGGCTGATTTTATTGGAGCATCATCCCATAACTGAAAGATTTCAGGTTCAATTCCTACCCAGTGCACTTACCTAGGTTTTTAGTTTGATACTGGGGCCAGGCACAAATAATGCTGTCTCACATTGATGTTTCTCTCTGTCCCTTCTACCTAGACCCCCCTACTTACTCAAGTCATCCCCACACCATTCTCTCTGTCCATGGGTCCTGCATATACATTCTTTGACTAATATATTTCCCATGCTGTATTTTATGTCCCCAGGATTATTCTGTAACTACCAACTTGTACTTCTTAATCCCTTCACTTATTTGCTCATACCCCTAATACCCCTCCCATCTGGCAACCATCAAATCATTCTCTGTATCTATGATTCTGCTTTTGTTCTGCTTGTTCATTTATTTTGGTTTTTTTAGAGTCAATTATTGATAGATATTTATTGTCATTTTATTGTTCATATTTTTGACCTTCTTCTTAAAGAAGACCTTTCAACATTTCATATAACATTGCTTGGTGATGATGAACGCCTTTAGCTTTTCTTGTCTGGGAAGCTCCTTATCTGTCCTTCAATTCTAAGTGATAGCTTTGCTGGGTAGAGTAATCTTGGTTTTAGGTCCTTCTTTTTCATGACTTTGAATGTTTCTTGCCAATCCCTTCTAGCCCGAAAAGTTTCTTTTGAGAAATCAGCTGACAAGTCTTATGGGAGCTCCCCTGTAGGTAACTAACTGCTTTTCTCTTGCTGCTTTTAAGATTATCTCTTTTGTCTTTAACCTTTGGCATTTTAACTATGATGTGTCTTAGTGTAGGTCTCTTTGGGTGCATCTTGTTTGGGACTCTGTGCTTCCAGGAATTGTATGTCTATTTCTTCACCAAATTAGGGAATTTTTTGTTATTATTTTTTCAAATAGGTTTTAAATTTTTTGCTCTCTCTTCTCCTTTTGGCACCCATACCTCATAATGTGAATATTGGTATACTTGAAGTTGTCCCAGAGACTACTTACACTATCTTCATATTTTTAGATTCTTTTTTCTTCTTAATGTTTGGGTTGGGTGTTTTTTGCTTCCTTGCACTCTAAATCACTGATTTGGCTCTCAGTCTCATCCACTCTACTGTTAATTCCCCATAAAATATTCTTCATTTCTGACTGATTCTTATTTTAGGGTTTTCATGCCCCTTTTTTAAGCTCTTGAAGTTCTCCCTAAATTCACTGAGCATCCTTATAAACAGTATTTTGAACACTGCATCTAGCACATTGCTTGTCTCCACTTTGTTTAGTTCTTTTTCTGGAATTTTGATCTGTCCTTTCATGTGGGCCATTTTTCTTTGCCTCCTAGTTTTGGCAGGTCCCCTGTGTTTGTTTATATGTATTAAATAGACCTGCTATGACTCCTTGTCTTGGTAGCATGGCCTAATGAAGTAAATGTCCTACAGAGTCCAGTGGCACCACCTCCCTTATCATCCAAGCTGGGTACTTGAGGTGTGCACACTATGTGGGCTGTGTACACCCTCCTCTTGTAGTTGAACCTTGATTATTGTTGGCATGTCCATGGGAAGGATTTACCCAGGCCAGTCAGCTGCAAGGACTTTCTGTGACTACTGACCACCAGCCTCCAACCATCATGGAGGATCAGCCATGCAGGCACCAGCTCCACAGAACAGGACTTACTTTAGCTCTTACTTCAGGACTTACCACTCAAGTATGTCACATATGGAGGTGGCTGAGTGGGTGCTCTGATGTGGTCTGTAGATATCCACTGGGTGCACAGACTCTGGAGCCTCCCATGAGGTGCAGGCCAAGGTCAGCCCCTGTCTGTATGGCCCCTGGAGGACCACAAGGCATAAGCTACAAAGCAATCTGCAGTTCGCTGCTACTTCTGCTGGGTTTGGAGGTGCCCATGGTAGTCCAAGATGTGAACCAAGACCAGCTGCTGCTAGTGCCATGCCTGGGGCCACTTAACAATAGACACTAAACACTCTGAGACCAGATGCTACTTGTCTGAGAAAATTTAGGAAAATCTGAAGCATGAGCCAAGACAAGCTATTCACATGGAAAAGCCATTTTGGAGTCAGCTTGGATGGGCCCAAAAGTGGGGTTTAGCAGAGCCTCAGGGAATCAAAAGGGTGGGGCAAACAGTATGAGCCAGGTTGATGGAGTCTTAGATATAGGGCCCGCCTGCCCACTCTGTTGAGAGCAAGCTAGAAAAGGAACTGTGACTGGCCTCTGCCAGTACTACTGTCTGGGAGAAAACTGCTCCCCCAGCTTTGACCCTGATACCAGACACTTTAGTTCCTCCCCATAGGCCTCTAATTCCTTTCAATCTGCTGCTCCCATACAGGAGCTCCTAGGGAGTACATCCAAGTAAGTCTGTGTGCGGACCCTGTAAAGGGAACTGCCTGGGACTCTAGCACTTTGTCTTCCACAGCCTCAATCCCCTCTGGTTTTCATAGGCAGAAGTTATTGGGGCTTAACTTCCTGGCACTGGAACCCAGGGCTGTGTTGATCAGTTGTGGGGCTGGGATCCTTCATTCCTGAGATATCCCTCCTGATTTCTATCTGCCACATAAAAATCAGGTTGTGGGACCATCCCATTCTGCATCTCCACCCCTTCTACAAGTCTCAAAGTGGTTTCTTCTTTAATTCTGTACTTGTAGGACTTCAATTCAGTCTCAAAGTGGTTTCTTCTTTAATTCTGTACTTGTTGGACTTCAATTCACTTCTATTTCTGATGGTTCTGAATAATGGTTGTTCTATAGTTTAGTTGTAATTTTGATGTGATTGTGCAAGGAGAGAAGACATGTTTACCTATGCCATGATCTTGATCTGAAGTCCTATATTTTATTTTTAAAATACAAAAATAACCCTGGCTGATTTGGCTTAGTGGATTCAGTGTTGGCCTGCAAACCAAAACGTTGCTGGTTGGATTCCTAGTCAGGGCACATGTCTGGGTTGCAGGCTAGGTCCCCAGTGTGGGGGCATGCAAGAGGCAACCATTCTGTGTTTCTCTCACACAGTGGTGTTTCTCTCCCTCTTTTTCTCCCTCCCTTCTCCTCTCTAAAAATAATAAATAAAATCTAAAAATAAATAAAATAAAATATTTTAAAAATCAAGAAAATGCTGTCAGTCCTATAATCCCTTTTGTTGTTAGACTGGCTGGCCATGGTGTCTTACATCAGTGAAAAATCATGAAATGACACGGAATGTACTGTTACACAGGGAAAAAATTACTCCAACTCATGTACAGAAGGTTCACTCAGAAGTAAGATATTTGGTTTGAAGTCTTCACACAACTTCCTGGGCACTGCTTCACTGATGCCTGTCTTACTTCCAGTGAGATAGCAATCATACCTCCTTCCTATCTGTTTTCACTAGAACTCATGTGTGGTCCAGAGTGGACATACAACAGCAGAAACATTAAAAAGGAGGGGCAGCTTCTAAATAAAAATGTGTGACACCTACCTCCAAAGTGAATGAATCATTTCTCAGAGAGCTTACTGGCAGCTGAGGTATCAAGCTTATGATTTCCAGTCAAACAAAAGGTACAGGAAAAGAAAATTCTTCCTTCCTGTCATTCGCCTAACTTTTAACCATACCCCATCTATAGTCTTCTGACACCTGACAAAGGGGAACTTCCTCTTTGACATTAATATGGTGATGAGTGCCCCTGGATGGAAGCTGAGAGTTCACCAAGTCCCCAGGTGTGCCAGATTCATATTAGGACTGAGCACAAGGTCAGCCCTCTAATTCTAGCAATTCCTATTTAACCTGGAAGACAGTAGGAATTTTCTTCAAAAACACCAAAGCTGAATTCTAAAACAGGTCCAAAAGTGATCAGTAAACACCTTCAGAACCCTCTCAAGTCCTCCATTGAAACAATGAATTTGTTGACTGTTTCCTCTTTTTCAACCAAAACAAGGTCAATTATTATCAATAAATATAAATGAGCAAATGAAAGAGAAGAGTGAAAGTGTCTTTGCACTGGCCAGCGTGGCTCATTTGTTTGGAGCATTGTCATATGCACCAAAAGTTCACAGATTCCAGGTCAGGGCACATACTTGTGTTGCCAGTTTGGTCAGAATGCATAGAAGAGACAACTGATCAATACACATTGTCTCTCTATCCCTCTCTCTTTAAAAAATCAATAAATGTATGATTGGGTGAGAATTTAAAAATTAAATAAATAATGAATATTTAAAAAGAGAGCCTTTTAGCCCATTGTAAATAATCAACTTCCTGGGCATGTTTTCTTAATTTCAATAGATGTATTCTTGATAAACTGCCTATAAACTGAATTTCTGGGGGTATCAAACACCAGTATAGATTCATATACATTTTATTGTAATCCTATTTCAACTCCAAATTAGTGTGTAATGATTTAGAACCATTTTCACTATTTTTTCCTACTACCACACCTTCTTTCTCCTATTCAAGTATGTTCAAACCTCTTAAAAAATCTATTTAGTACATGTTAAGCATGAGGATAACTTCCCCAAAGCAGGACACACCTATCTCTACATTGAGTACAGAAGCTAATAAGTTCAAAGTGATCTCAATAAATGCATTGCCAGCCAGCCCCTCCTTTCAAGCAGCTGTTATATGAGCTATGCTACATTTAATTTATTAGCCTGGGACAAGTTAATTGCATAGTTTCCACAAAATAAAACATGTTGTTCATAGTAACTACATGCTGATTCCTTTGAAAAAAATCACTAATTATACTGTGACTTTGCATCTCCCAACAATTGTGTGATTAACATGTCTCACGTGTTTAAAGCTATGAGTGAGCTCAACATCAAGACAGACAGAGGTCTAGCAGGGTTCAGGCATGAAAGGACATTTTACGGTCCTAACTCTGCTCTCCTAGAACTTTGCTTCTTTATTGCGGCTAGTGGGTTTGCACACAGCCCCACTGAGGTGGGAGGCACCACGGTGGCAGCAGCTTTGACATTTGAGCAACCAAGTTGAGGCGCAAACTTTCCCAGGCACAGAACAATGTGTACTCATGGAAGACAGTATCAAGGGTTGCCCAGTAAATATAAATCTATAAAAAGTTCAGCAAACACACAGGTGTAATGGCTTGAATTTAATATCTAAATACAACTATCAAATTACACTTTAGGCTCAGTGCTTCTGAGGAATGATTGCACTTTAAAACATGTCTGAAGGTACATGACCTTCAGGATTTTTTTAGCTCACAAAGCTAAGAAAAAAAGTATCATTTTTCCTGAACTGCTGGTTTGGCTTTGAATATCATATTTTACAGACTATTCCATTTCATGTTAGTGTTTATACAAGTGAACATCTTTGGTGTTTTAATTAATATTTCTCCAAAATCTTACGGTTTCCTCTTTCTTCTCCCCAAACCCCTTAGTCAGCTCCTCCAGTGCTGTTGAGAAAATTGGTATATTTTGTCATCACATTATTTTTCTCTGTATATCTGATTTGGTTAGTTGCTTCAACAGAAATGACTCTCAGGAGAATGAGGTCACAAAGACTCCCTGGGGGCTTAGAATAAAAAGCATTGTCCTTATAAAACTAAACTAAGGGGAAGTAAAGAAAAGGCAAGAGCCCTGGCTGGCGTAGCTCAGTGGATTGAGTGCGGGCTGCGAACCAGGCATCGCAGGTTCGATTCCCAGTCAGGGCACATGCCTAGGTTGCAGGCCATGTCCCCCAGCAACCGCACATTGATGTTTCTCTCTCTCTCTCTCCCTCTCCCTTCCCTCTCTAAAAATAAAAATAAATAAAATCTTTAAAAATAAATAAATAAATGTTTGGTAGATTTAAAAAAAAAAAGGCAAGAGTGAAGAAAGCAATAATTTTACAGAGCACAGATTTCTTAGCGAAATTTTATAACACACAGTCAGCAGTCTCACTCAGCTTACAGGCTACCATAGCCCTTTTTTTTCCTTCTCTTCTCCCCAACTCTTCAGGCTGGGTGAAAAAATGTTCCTTAGATTTCAACCCTGGTAGTTTGGGGTTGGCACCTACATAGGACTCTCCAGGTTTTCAGTCTACTAAACTTGGTTTCTGGTATCTAACCCAGATGTGGAAACATTCAGACCATCCCTATGACACTGAGTCATTGCATATACTAAATCTCTGGTCTCTCTGGAGGATGGCAACTCCAGCCTAGAGGGGGAGACTCCACCCTTAACCTTGCCTGTACCAGGACATGGGTGCCGCAGCTATCCTTCCTGCCCCGTTTCTTATAAAGCAAAATCATGAGCCTGCTCTCCTGATATGGCTGAGTCTCATGAACAATCACCCTCTCTGAGTTAGGTAGAAGTTCTGTGATGATTCATTTTCAAATCACCCCTGGGAATGATTTTTGACATTCTATAAACTATGGCTTTATTAAACCAAAATTGCTTTTCAGAGGCAGATTTAATTTTCAACAATGGAAAAGGTGAGTCATTACATATTAGCCTCTCTTAAAGCAGGAAGAGAGAAGGAGTCATCTCGTTGGTTTCTTGGATCCCTATATTTACCCCAATGCATCCAACAATATTAATTTATCATTACAGTCCTATTATATTCACTAAGCCTCAATATAAAGTACGTAGAGTAAGGAGAATATATATATACATACACATATATATATTCTATTACTTCCATGCATATACACACACGTGTGTATATATTATATATGTTGCTTCCATATATGTGTATATATCTATTACTTCCATATATGTATACATGTATATAACTCTATGTGTGCATGTGTGCATATATGTATGCATATATGTATGTGAATAAAACCTATGTGTATGTATGTATGCATGTATACAACTCTGCTGTAGGTCTACTACCTCTTCTCAAATGTACTTCCATCTAATGAGAAGACTAGTATAAGGATCAAAGAAAAAAATGGAATAAATACTGCATATATGTATACATATATGGAAGCAATAGAATATATTACAATATATAGAATAGAATATGTGTGTGTGTGTGTGTGTGTGTATACATGGAAGTAATAAAGGAGTAAGTAAAAGAATTAAAAAAATAAAGAGAAATAGTGGAACCTACCAGGAACATAAGTTTAGATGGTTCAAATTTCCAATTTTAATTACAGATTCACATTTGAAGTTATTTAAGAATTGGCATCCCACCAATTAGTGAAATGCTTATCATCTAATTTCTAAAAAGAAATAGCATTTGAGAATTTCTAAGTCATGCTGCTCTGTTAGGAATTGCCCTGCCTGGTTTCAGAAGCTGTAAACACCCCAAGGCTAAGGCTGAGGAAGCGACCTTCAGACCATAAGCCACTTAGGAGACAAAGCTTATCTCCCTGTCAGGGGTACCGCTTCTGCTCCTTTTACTTCACCCATAACTGGCCCCCAATGCTTGGTCAGCTAGCCAATGACGGGTAAGATTCCCCAAGGGGGGCACAACCTAAGACAGGCATGATCATGTGGGATGCCCCCAAGGAAGGACTTGGGGTGCTACAGCAAAAGGGGGCAATGGACCCTCACCCCTCAGCTTTGACAAAGCCTAAATCCTCATTCTGTCTCCAAGAAGTCTCCTAATCTCTTGGCTGCCTTACTTCACCTGCCTGATTTAAGCCTGAAACAATGACAGAGGGTGGTGCAGCCCTGTGCTGGAAAGGGCAGGTTCCCTGGGTGATCAGGCCTAAGAAAGAACATAAAATCCTGTGAAACCTGCTTTGCTAAATATGTTCTTAATTAAATGATATGGATCCGAGCAGGAAATGAGTTTGTTTCCCAAAGTTTTATAGCCCTTTAGCTAATAGATCCTGAGTCAGAGTAGGCCCTCAGAGTTCTTTGTATGTTATCTACTGTTTGATCCTTACTGCCTGACAATGATTAATGAGATTTACCTGAATTCCTGTGCAAAATGAACCTAATAAAAACCCACTGAAGAAAAGACTCTGGGCCCTTCTCCTTTGAGAGATCGGCCACCTTTCTTCCCCAAGCAGATCATGTCTTGGTAGGCTTATTCTCATCTGTGGCAGCCAGGGGTCCCTGCAGGTGGAGCACCCCCACACTCCTCCATTTCTAAAGAAAAGGTATGTTACAGGAAAAAACTTTTACCTTGATTTTACATTCCATAGAGTATGATGTTTATTTCACCTAGAGTCTGGTAATAAAAACATGATGTTCTACTAAATTAGATAACATGAGTAAAAGAGTGTTCTGAAACAAGATATTTGCTAGAATTTTGGTTACTGTTTTTAATATCAAAAATTCTTACCTTTATAAAGTTTTCATATTCTGTTCTAGTAAATATTAAAATATCATGCATTTTAAACTGTTGAGTATGAAAGTAAAGGGATTTCATTGTCTGTAAATTATATAATCTCAAAGGTAATTCATTGTCCACTATTTATAGAACACTGTACTAGACAGCCTGTGGATTACACTGATTTTTCACCTACAACAAGCTCTATAAAAAGCAATTATGATTACAGCTTATGATTATTGAGCACTTACAAATGCCAGGCTTTGCATTAAGGATTTACATGGATTACATCAGTTAATCTTCATATTAACAAAAAAGTACTAGTTTTATCCCCAGTTTATAAAGAGGAAATAAGGCTTAAAGAAACTGAGCAACTTTCCCCACATCTTGGTTAGCAAGCAGCAGAGCAGAAATTCTTCTGCCTGGCCCCAGAGTCTTTTCACTAATAACTCCACTGTAGGCCTACTCCCTCTTCGCAAATGTACTTCCATCTAATGAGAAGATTAGTATAAGGATTAAAGAAAAAATTGAATAAATACTGCATAAACATAAAAACATGCACGTAAATTATTAAAGCAGTAAAGGATTGCATGCACGTGTGCATGCGTGGGAAACTCACAGGTAATGTCTTGTGACTCCTCTTGTTCAGCATTTTGCAGGTGTATGGATACTTTTTTCAGCTAGATTCTAACCTTAGCAGCAGCACATTGATTTCTCATTTAGGAATCTGCTTTATTAGCCAGTATAATGACACATATGCAGTAAGTGGTTTATAACTATTTGTGGAGTGAGTAAACAGGCAATTAAGACAATTTTGCATATGGCTGTGTGGAATGGCTATACACAAAGGAGTGGCAATAGCTTAAGTGAAATAGCAAAGGCCTAGATAAGATAGATGAGAAAGAAGGGTTAGAGTCAGAAAAAAAGGTTATAAAAGTAAGCAACATTTATGGAATACTTATATTTGAAGTGCTTTACAGATACCAAACCAGTTATGAGGTAGGTACTATTACAATTCCCACCTTATAGATGAAATACAGAGAGATAAATAATTCAACATCACACAGGCAGGAATTGGTTGTATCAAAACTTAATGCTGTTTCAGCCTGCCATTGCATATACAGGATCCAAGAGTACTTTGAGTATCTACAAAGGCATTAAGAGTAAAGGAGAACAAAGATCCAAAGATAACAAAAATCTTGATTGGATTGTTAGAAAGTTATAGCATCTCCTAACAAGGAGAGAAAGTTGGAATGAGAAGAATACAGAAGGAAAGTGACCAACTATGCTATTTTGTGCACATTCAACTTAAGTCCCTTCAGAACGTGCCCAGAAAGCATCTGAGGAAAGGAGGACTACAGAAGACTGACCTGGGGTTGAGGGAATAGAGTTTGAAATAACAAGGAAGAACAACAGCCCTTTGTAGAGCCATTCATATTTTGTGAGAATTATGTTTGTGAAGTAATTAACATACATTCTAAATTCAATGACTGAATATGGTAACTCTTCACATATACAGTTATTTGGCAAATTGTTTCATTGTTCTTCACAGTTCTATAATGTTTTTATGTTTCTTAGTTTGGAGAGGAAAAAGCTGAGACTCATAATTTTAGAGTTTCAGTGGTCACTTCCCTAATTCGATGTACAGACAGGTCAAAGCCTGATCTGTCTCCTTCTTGTCAGGAAGATTCCAGTCCAAAGGAAACCCAGTCAGACCAGCTTTCCCTACATGGCTGCACAAACGCCAGTCACCCCACAGGATCACTCTTTATCTCACCCTCTGTTGTCTCTGGCAACAGAGCACTCACACATCCCCACCCCCACCTCCCTTGGCTTATCTATACATTCTGCTTATTTTCTATTTGCTCCCACTGAAACATAAGCTCCATTGGGGAGAGGAGAAGTAGCAAGCAGTCTTGTTTTCTGCTTACTCAATATCTGGCTTGTAGTAAACACTCAATCAAGGTCTACTGCAAAAATTATTAATTCCCAAATCCCCAAAGCCTGTAATCTCATTAGTGACAGTGAACTGTTAGCTGAAAAAGTGCAGGACAGTGCAGCCACATATTCTTATGATTCCTTCCCCTCCTACAGTTCTAGCTATGAGATAACTGCTAATTTACAAGAGGTAATGTGGGCAGGGAATTAAAGAAAACAGGAATGAATTGGGGAACTTTACGGGAAACCCCTCCCAACAGTGAAAAGTGGCTTTGTATTGAGTAACTCTGCAAAGATTGTAGTTTAGCAATGTGGAAAGCAAACCGAACAACACAGTATACCACAAGGTCATTTGGTACTTATCTGAGTTTATACTGAGTTTATATATATTTTTAAATATTTTATGTATTTATTTACAGAGAAGAAAAGGGAAGGAGAAGGAGAGGGAAAGAAATATCAATATGTGGTTGCCCCTCACAGGTCCCCAACTGGGGACCTGGCCCGCAACCCAGGCATGTGCCCTGACTGGGAATCAAACTGGCAACCCTTTGGTTTGCAGGCCAGCACTCAATCCACTGAGCTATACCAGCCAGAGCATATACTGAGTTTATATTAATAAAATAACTAATTTATTTACAGCCCCTGCCCAAACCATGTACTTTAACAAAAAATTCACATTAAATATAACATCTTTAGAGTTTCTTTCCCACACCCTATATTTTTCTAGGAATTTTTTTAATGTGTGAAAGTTGAGCAAATCTTCATGCACACATTGTTTCTGGGATGTTTTGTGTCACTCCTGAAAGTAAATCAGTTCTGGTGCTTCTTTAGTCAGTGATCCGTCCATGACCTGTATATGATCCACAATGCACCGAATTTTCCTTTAAACATTTGAACTATAGTAATTTTCACATCAATGTATGGGCATGTGTGATCTCCCATTGGAAAGAAAACCTTGGGAACTTGTATAAAGATCGAAGAGAGTACCAGAACAGGTTGAACATGGTCACCAGGTTCTGTACTAGCCCTCCCATTTCTACCACTAGTAGCTGTATTACCTCAGGCAAGAAACACTATGCTGGAGTCTGTAAAATGGAGAGAAGAAAAACTCCTAATTGTGGAATTAAATAAACCATGTCTAGCAAATAGTAATGACAAAAAATTTAGGAATCTTATCCTCTTTAGGGATTAGCCCACCTCCTGTGACAGAATTATCATTTCTCATCCCCCAACTCCAAATCTCCAATTTTGTCTGAGATTCAAAGATTGGCCAAAAAATTATTTTTGCTCTCCAGTAAACTAATCTGCCTTCTCTCCATAAGACAATTTTGTTTTTATGTAGATCAGTGAAATCCTTTATTAGTTATATCTCCCAATTATGGAATAAGGTTGTTTTTGTTTTAAGATTTTATTTATTTACTTTTAGAGGGAGTGGAAGGGAAAGAGAAAGAGAGGAAAACACCAATGTGTGCTTGTCTCTTGCACATCTCCCACTGGGGACCTGACCTGCAACCCAGGCATGTGCCCTGACCAGGAATCAAACCAGCAACTCATCAGTTCGCAAGCCAGCACTCAATCCACTGAGCCACACAAACCAGGGCCAAATAGGGTTTTTAGTTTACTCTTCAAACCACAAATCTCATTGACGTGCTTCTTCTCCAAAGAGGTATCATTCTTGGGGTGATGGCGGCAAAGAAGATACAGACAATAAAATACATCAACAAAAATGTATAATTATTAATTGAGAAGAATACTATAGGTAGTTTTTTGTGATCAAAAATAATAATCAGGGGGACCTACTTCAGATTCTATGGTTAGGAAAGGCTTGTTTGAAAAGATGGCATTTGAACAGAGACCTAAAGAGTGAGAAGAAACAAACTGGGCAAAGGGTGGAAAAATAGCACCCTATGCAGAATAACATCCTTCCTTTCTTCTTTCCAATTTTGTGGTTTGGTATTCAGCACAGACATCTTTACTATGGCAGGGTGTCCAACCTGCAGCCTGTGGGCCTCATGTGGCTCAGGATGGCCGTGAATGCAGCCTAACACAAAATCATAAATTTACTTAAAACATTATGAGATTTTTTTTGTGATTACATGTCACAACATATTTAATGTGTGGCCCAAGACAACCCTTCTTCTTCCAGTGTGGCCCGAGACATCAAAAGGTTGGACACCCCTGCTTCAGCATGGAACTTCCCTTTCTTTCCCTCCATCCCCCATGAGATGAGTGCCAGCTGGTTTTAACCAATCATGCTAACCCTAGTCCCCTTCACCAGTGGTTGGTTTAGGGTGGATGTGAGACTATATTCTGGCAAAAGGAACATGAGCAGAAATATGATAGAAGTCTTCTGTAAGCTTTGTTTCTCTTCTAAAAAAGAAAACTGGAGATGAGAGCTCACTGTCACCACCTCCCCTGTCTTCTTGCTTTCAATTTAGAAGTGATGCATGGACTGCTGGGAACTTTTTTCTGAGACTATGAAGCAACAAGCAAATAGGTTTTGTATGTCTGAATAGAAGTGTTGGCTCTTTTGAGAAAAAGCAGAGAGCTAAGTCAAGATGTAATTGTCACATCAAACTCCATTCAGTTTTTTCTTTGTGCCAGCTGGATACCTGTTACAGCAATAATTCTCAAAGTCCTTGTGTCATAAAGGTTATGATATTTGGTGTTCTATGACTCATTCTGTTCTATTTTACATAATATCTGTGAGAATGAAATTCAGATGTGGGATACAAATAAGCCTTCATTTCCATTGCCAAAAATGCATGAAAAAATAAGAAAGGTAATATGATATATTAAGTCTCTTGATAAGGAAAATTATACCTGAGGATCCTTCCGGATAATGATACAGATGGAATGTGACAAGCAATCAGGCCTTCACTTTTTTAATATGATATATCAGGACAGTCTTCCCACGCAAAAAGCACCGAAGTTGCTGAACCATCAAAGGGAAAAACAAATAAATCCTGGATTTTGGATCCTATTACATCCCATCTACGAAACTCACTGTACAATTCTCACTCCTGGGAGGATTTGAGTCACATCAAGTTCCAATGCCCTGAAATTTTACACCTCTGCACTTAACAATACAGATCTAGCCAGAAAATTTCTGTGGGATTTAAAGAGTAAAAAACAAATAGCAATGAGGAAATAATCCCATCTAGAATAAGACTCATGCTCTCATTTGTCAATGGCCACAACATTAATTAATCTTTCAATGTCAGATATTTTAAAAATTTACTGTCATGTATTTCATAATTTTGCCATGATATAATCAGTAAAAACAATTCCCTGATTTTTGTTCAATATTATTTAATAAATAAAATTTATTTATTTTATTAAAATTATTTTTAATAAAGTTGTGTTTATCATTAATAAGTATTTTCTGAAGGCTTTTAAAAATTGTTTAAATTATTAAAAATGGCATTACTTGGGCTATGGTTTCATAGTCAAGTTTCCTTTAACCTGCCTAATTGGTAAGGTACATCTGAATGAGTCAGAATTCTATAGACGCAAACAACAGAAATAGGCTCTAGTTAATTTATACAAAGAAAACTTCCTGAAAGATATCAGACCTCATTCTCTAGCAGCAAGGTCAGAGAACTAAATTTTGGAATGTGCAGAGCCTAGGTGAACTCAGTGGTACAAGATCTGGGGGTGACCGGAGCAGTTACATGGTGGCAAAAATCCAGGACCTCACCCCTGGATTAGATGAATTCCTACCATTTTCTATCTTTAATCTCCTACCCAAGATTTAAATTCCAGCGAATCAGTGTTTTATTGACCTAGTTTCAAATGTATTCTCAAACTTTGATAGAGAAAGTATAGGGGCCCTGGAGTAAAAGTCCATCAGAGCAAACCCAAAATAATGGTACTACTACTAGTACTACTACTAATAACACAATTATACTTCCTTTAAAAGAAATGTGATGTTATTAAGAAAGGAAGATAAATTTTGGGCAGTCACAAATCACTGATGGCAAATATACTATTCCTAACCATTTTTTGAAAATGACCGTACCTATTTTCAGTGCATCCTTAAATGAAAATAATTCTTTATAGCCATTCTGAAAACCCAGGGACCTCTCTCTCATTTGCTGGGTAACCTCAGTCACTGAAATATAGGAAGGGCTAAGTAGATTTTATTCAAGTTTGAGTTTAGAGTGGTGAAAGGCTCCATGTATTTACAGAGTCAGGATATTAGCCGAGTTTCTCTGTATTGCTGAGTGGTGACACAATCAGCTGATTTGATGAGAAAGTGGCTTGTCACACATTCTGTTGAGTCATAGTGAGAGGTATAAATGATGTCACCTTAAATGATAAGATCAGCTGTGCTTCATTTCTCCTCCACAACAGCAACTGGCCAGTCCTCACATAGACATGACATGGCCTTCCCCCTCCCCCACGTTGTCCTAAAGGACCCAGAATGCCCACTCATCCCACATTTTGACTCTCCCTATTGCCTCCTTGTTTCTGCAACTAGCTTGCTTTTTCCACCTTATCAATATCCCCTCACCCCTCCCACCCCACCAAGCATGATAAAGTGAGGCCAATGATGTTACTATGTTTTCTCCTATTTCTTTAGTAAGAAATACTGCCTTTTTTTTTTTTATGGGACACAGGTGTCTTAGAAGTCCTTAGAAAGAAGATATGCAGATCACTAAACTGAGGAAAACAGTCACCAGCTGTTTGAAAGCTTCAGATTCATCAAGGAGCAGAGTGAGAGAAATACTTTGAAAGACACTTATGTTCTTTGCTTAAGTTTTTGATAGTTGACTATATTGAGAAATAGTCTAATTCAGCCTCTGGGGTAGCATTAAGAAAAAAATAAAATTTTGATTACGTATTATTTTTCTCAGGTAAGGAGAATGAAGTAGCTGTTTACTTTGTTGATGAGTCAATTTTCTTATTCAGTCTGTTATTAGACAGGTTTCTATCACTGAATGCTAGCTAGCCTAGTGATTTTACAAATGATTAAGTTAGAAATATTTTCAGAGAAAGAGTATTCTTGAAAATGATCAGAAATAATTTGGACAAGAATCTCTTCATTTTCTTTCTCAAGTGATGAGAACAGCCATCAGAATAGTTTGGGCCATGCCTGACACAACATTTCTTGGGCAGAGCATATGTAATTTGGTCTGGGAGTATGAATACCACACAAAGAATTCACTGACCTGTTCTAAGAGTTTGGTTTCCTTCACAGCGAAGGCAAAGGTTGTGTCTTACTACCTAGTTAGTACCCCTGAAATCCTAGGGCAGCCATGAGTGAGGGAACAGAAGAACGAGAAACAAAGGGTGGGAGAACCAATTCAAGGATAGTGCCTTTACCAACACAGTTTTTTATTTTGCTTCTGCCCTGGCAAAGCAACAAGCCATTCCTGCCTGCCCCAGAGTCCCTGTATAGCCACACTTCAATACATTCTTCTCTCTCATACTAAGTCAATGACCAGAGCACTACTCATAATACTGCCTACAAGGAAGATTTCATTTCAAGATTCTCCTTCCATCCCTGGGTGGGGCTGTAATGTGGTGGCAATCCACTTTCCACTAGCACTAATATATTGTGAGAATTCATGTGTAAATTGGATTTAAGTTGTCTCTTGTTTCATCACATGGTCATAGGGGACAACCCACTCTCTCTACACTCACCCCCACCCCATGAAGACCTAGGTATGAGTTGAGGGAGATGCATTGCTGCAACAGTGGCAGGTAACATGAGGATTTATGATACATGTACATGTACTTTATTCATGCCTTCTGGAAATATTCAGACTGAATCCCAATGTTTAATTTCTTTTTTAAAAAATATTTTATTTATTTATTTTTAGAGAGGGGAAGGGAGGGAAAGAAACATCAATGTGTGGTTGTCTCTTGCACACCCTCTGCAGGGAACCTGGCCTGAAACCCAGATACATGCCCCAACTGGGAATTGAACCAGCGACCCTTTGGTTCATAGTCCAGCTCTCAATTCACTGAGCCAGGGCCTCAATGTTTAATTTCTATCATAAGTCTACTGATATATACACCCAAACTTATCACTCATTGTATTTGATTGGCAGCTCTAGTTGTATAGTACCTGAGGATCCATGACCAGGCATACAGTTTCTACTAAAATCTAATAAAATATCCAAAGACAATTTTGATATGAGACCATTCCTGTCATCACCATTTCCAAGACCTCCTAAGCATGTTGGCTTGTCCATTCCAAAACTTGGTTCTCCAGCCTTCCTGCTAAACAAAGAGTGTTTGAATCCTTCCAGAAAATTCCTTTACTAAGTTAAGCAGAGTTTGCTTGTTTTTTGCAACCAAAGAATCCTGATGTATAAAATGGTATATTGGTCAAGCAGGTTAGATAATAGTTATTAGTTCCTTTATTTATGCAAACTGATGTATATATTTTTCAATAATATATTTTATCATCATGACTTTATTTATTGATGTCATGATGATAAAATATATCTGCTAGAGCAAAACATAAGAAACTGAGTTTTCCATTGTGCCCAAAGGGCAAAGAAAGTTACTTGGGTCTCTCAGCTTCACAGTAAAGCAAAGTGAAACTCCACAACACTATTTACATCTAATTTGACCCTCGGCTTCCTTTTGTGAATATTTCACATCCAATTCATACAACCGCTCAATGTTATGCATGCAACTAACCTAACAGTGAAACTACATTATCTCACTCCTAAAATTATGGCATTCCGTATAAAAGAAAAATCAAGTGCCAGCCTCTCAACGAAAGGGCCACTGGTTTCATTCCCAGTCAGGGCATATGCCTAGGTTGTGGGCCAGGTCCCCAGTAGGGGGAGTGTGAAAGGCAACCACGAATCAATGTCTCCCTTTCTCCCTCCTTTCCCTTCTCTCTAAAAATAGATAAATAAAATATTTTTTAAAAAAAGAAAAATCAACTACAGGTATTTTGCATCCTTTAGTATGAATTACATTATAATTTTTATACCTAGTTAATTATTTTAGGACCTTCAAACTGAAAACATAGCAGTACTATTCTTAGGCCCCTTTTTCCTCTATAACAACTTCCTAAAACTGCTGCTAGAGATAGCCAGGTGTCTAGCAGACAGAAGGGAGAGGAGGATTTCACTGCCTCCCCTTTAAACCTTTAAACGTTTATATCATGTGAACAAACATTTTTAAAAAAATAAAATAAAGCAATAATCTGTCAAGAATGAGAGTAAATAATCTCATAAACTTTACTTGCACCTACTGATGTAACTTCATATGATGAAAAAATAAAGATCCATTAATATTATATTTTTAAACAACACTAAATGATAATGGTTAGAGATGCATAATGGATAGTAAAAATATAAAGAAAAATAGGAAAATGATTACCATAAAATTTATTCAGTCTATAAATTTCAATGGAGAGGGAGGGCGTTAAATTAGAAGTGTGTTTCTGGGTGGCTGAGAGGGGTGGTGACTGCAAGACACTTGCCTTCTGATAATTCATATATGCAGCTTTTTATACTTGTGTTGCATTTAACAACATAAAATTTTAAGAAAAAAAATTGTTTTTTAAGATTTTTAATGAGATTGGAAAATACAACACAGAATTCAGTAGAAAAAAGGAAGATACACAATTCTGTATGCAGTATGATTCTAATTATGCATATGCATGTTGAATATTTGTAGAAATAAGTATTCAAATAAAATACCAAATGTTAATTGAAACTTTTAGTTTTTTCATTATTTTATACAGCTACCATATTTTCTTAAATGCACAATATAATAATTTGTAAGATGAAAGATTTATTACAAAGGATCAGCAGATAAGCCTAATTTGTAGGGTGAATATTAAGCCTGTACCCTCCTCAGCTCTTATAAATGTAGACACTTAGTAGGTTATAATTATGAAATTTCAGAGCTAAAAGAAATCATACTAGATCGTCTTCTCATCAATCCGTTCTAGCTTGCAAAGTTTCCTTTGAGAAATCAGCTGACAGTCTTATGGGAACTCCCCTGTAGGTGACAAACTGTTTTTCTCTAGCTTCTCTTAACATTCTCACTTTATCTTTAACCTTTGGCACTTTAATTATGATGTTTCTTGGAGTGTAAATATTCAAA
Source organism: Tonatia bakeri (assembly GCA_004024845.1). Taxonomy (NCBI): domain Eukaryota; kingdom Metazoa; phylum Chordata; class Mammalia; order Chiroptera; family Phyllostomidae; genus Tonatia; species Tonatia bakeri. The sequence goes on from PVIA01007493.1 coordinate 47,861, forward strand.
GTCATGAAAAGAAGGGACCTACAGCCAAGATTGCTCTACCCAGCAAAGATATAATTTAGAATCGAAGGGAAGATAAAGAATTTACCTGACAAGGAAAAACTAAAGGAGTTCATCATCACCAAATCATTATTATATGAAATGTTACAGGGACTTATTTAAGAAAAAGAGAAATATCAAAACTATGAACAATAAAATGGCAATAAACACATATCTATCAACAACCGAATCTAATAAACCAACTAAGCAAACAAGAAGAACAGGGAAAGAATCATGGATACAGAGAGCATTTTGATGGTGACCAAACAGGAGGGATATGTTGGGGAATGGGTGAAGAGGTGAAGGGATTAAGAAGTACAGATAGGGAAAAAAAAGAAATATTAACAGGTAGTTACAGAATAGCCATGGGGATGTAAAATACAGTATAGGAAAAAGAGTAGCCAAAGAACTTATACAGATGACCCATGGATATGAACAATGGTGGGGGACTGCCTGAGGGAGTGGATGGTGCTTGGTGGGAGGGGCAAAGGGGGAAAATTGGATAACTGTAATACCATAATCAATAAAATATTTGAAAAGTTCATCTTCTCACACATCTCTATTTTGCATATATAGAAACCTAGCAGAGATAAGTTAACTGACTTGGCCAAGGTCCAGGATTAGTCACAGACCTGGGACAGGGCCCAGTCTAGCACAGGGCTCTGCTCTCCCTGGCACACTGATACCTGCCTGTGGAAAGGGAAAACACAAAGCCTTGTTCTTTAGAGAAAGTTTCACTGGCTTTTCAAAACATGAGTTTATGAGAATTATAAATAAGCAATATCACCAGCAAAATGTACATTTGTAATGCAATAACAATCTAATAAAGCCAATGTTAAAACTAATATTGGAGAAATTTTATTTTTGAATTCTTTAAGCAAAGAAAAAAACAACATACCTTTGAACTTCTAGAAGGCCTGCTTGAATGCACTTATTTAACATACTAAATGTAGCTTGTGACTACAATAAAGTCCATCATTCCTGCTTTCGACACTGTAAAAATTATATAATGTATGTGGCAACTGGTTTAAATCATGCTTGTTTTGACAGGCTGTTGCTGAGTTCCACCTCATTTGCACTTTAGCCCCACTTCTGTGTCATGTGGCCCCAAGCAACTTGGACAAACACTACATGACCTCAACCGTACCTCCCTGAGAGAAGGAAAAATAAATAAATAAAAAGACAGACAAATAAATCCTAAGTTCTAGTTGCCACCTAACTTGTTCCTACTGCTTGACTACTACTTTTCATTTTTTTTTAATTTAATGTATTTATTCATTCCAGAGAGAAAGGAAAGGAAAGGAAAGGGAAAGAGAGAAACATCAGTGTGAGAGAAACATCGATCGGTTGTCTCCCAAATGTGCTCCAATTGGGGAACAAACCCAAAACTGAGGCATGTGCCCTGACCAGGAATTGAACCCATGACCTTTCAGTGCACAGGACGACACTCCAATCAACCAAGCCACACCAGCCAGGCTGTTTGACTACTTTTCATTTTTAAATACTTCATGCTTTTAATTCCTTAACATCTAATATTTGATCTTCTCTTCCCACATTTAACTCCCTGAAAGCTAATTTCCAATCTCCAAACTTCAATGATACTTACTATGTGCCAGACACCAGCCTAAGGGTTATGAATACAGAAATAAGTAACACATAGTCTATTACCTCTAGAAGCTAATTACATAGTGGAGCAGCTAAACAAATAACAGAATGATGGCAGTAAGATGTGGTTGGTATTATAAGAAAACCATGCTCGGCTCATGGCACTTTTTACCCCTGGAGTAAGTATTAGCTGATAGTTATCACAAGTGTCTGGCTCTATGTTTCCATTCCTCTCTACATCTCAGAATCTCAGATTCACAAGGTTAACCCAAGCAAAGCCCTACATATCTCAATCCCCAATTCATATCAAACTTAAAAGCCAATAACTTTCTATCTGAATGTGCAAAGACGGACAGTAAAAACTATTTACTATGCAAATTCCTGGGACACAAATTTCAAAGACTAGAGTATAAAAAATATTCCTGATTTATCTCTATCTTTCCATGAAGTGGCCAGAGAATTCATTCCATAAGGAAGGAGACTATGAAATTGACTAACCATCATCCATGTCTCCCCTTATAAATAGAATCTAAGTTTTATTTGGGCAGTAATGTGTATAGCCCATAATACTTTGTGAAATAATTACTTTCCCAAATTCCTTTTCTGTTGACGACACCAGCATGGTACTGTTCTGCCAACAAAATTTCAAGAAAATTTACTGGGTTATACGGATGACCCATGGACATGAACAATGGTATGAGGGTCACGTGAGGGAGTGGGGGCAGCTGGGTGGGAGGGGCAAAGGGAGAAAAATTGGGGCAACTATATCAGCATAATCAATAAAATATAATTTAAAAGAAAAAAATTGCTGGGGGGCTTCTGAGAGTTTTTCAATGTTTGTATAAAGGACAAGAATAAACAAAGAGCTTCCTTGGCCACTCTTTCTGATCTAAAAGCAGATGATATATTTCGAGCTATGGCAACCATGAAACAGTGAAGAAACAAGAATAAAGACAAAAGCCAGCATAGTAAGGACACAGAGAAGAAAGAACCTGTATCCTCGGTAACATTTTAGAGGGGCTGGACAATGGACTGCCTGCCCTAAATTTCTGTTAGGTAAACATTATATGTCCCAGTGGTTTGAGCCACTTTTAAATGTCCAATATGTTACTTGCTGCTGAAAGCATTCCTAATGCAGATAAATATCTGTCTTGTTCATCTCTCTAGCCTTACTAATAAGAACAGTGACTGACATGTAGTAAGTTGTAAAAAAATATTTTTGAAAGATCAAAAAATGAATGGATTTTAGATCAGAGACTAAGAATCATATCTAAGCTTGTGGGTGGTAAAGATGTTTTATTTATTTTACAATGAGTTTTTCTTTTGAGTGTAATTTCCATGTTTTTTCCTTGCTAACAAAATCCCCACTTTTTTCTTACCCTTGAACACATTATCCAAGGAAGGATAGAGCCCTCCCCAGACCCCTAAAAATCAATCTCGATTGGTGCAAGCCAATCATGGTAGTCTCATATACCTTTTGCACAGTCAGTGACTTTTACCTGGGCACAGTAGGCAATGTGGCCAATGGGGTTAATTCTGCTGGGAACTTTGGAGAAAGGTATTTTTCACTAAGAAAAGTGGTACAAGGAAGAACATGATCCTCTTCTTAGGTCCTCATGTAATGTCAGGATCTACAGCAGACATTTTGCCAAAATGAAAGATGAAATTTGAGGACTAAGAATGCAAGCAGAGAAATGAGAAGAACTGGGGTCCTTAATGACATGAGCCAACCAACTGGTTCTGTTCTTGCTTAAAGTTTACAAAGCTCCAGATCAAAGATGCACAACTAATAATAAGAAATTTCTGACCCTGGCCAGGTTGCTCAATTGGTTGGAGCATCATCCTGTAAACTGAAAAGGTTATAGGTTCGATTCCTGGTCAGAGCACATACCGAGGCTGCAAGTTTGATCCGTGGTTGGGGCATGTACAAAAGGCAACAGATCAATGCTTCTCTCTCACATCGAAGTTTCTCTCTCTCTCCCCGTTTCTCTCTCATAAAAGCATATATCCTTGGAGAAGGACTTTAAAAAATAGTGTGTGTGTGTGTGTGTGTGTGTGTGTGTGTGTGTGTAATCTACTGAGCTCTGACTCTTGGTCTCTCTTTAGAACACTATTCCCTCTGAATTCTTATCATGTTTCTTCATTTTGAAGTGCATTTTTTGCAAGTTGTCACAACAGTGAGAATATCTCTTCACTTCTAGGCAAACCATCAAATCACTATATTTTGTCATTAGCCACTGAGCATCCCTAATGTCATCATGGGTACTTAAGTGAAGAACTTCTGTTAAATAATTGAGATATATTATTCAGCTTAATAGCATTCCTGAAAAGCATTGATAAATGTACAGAGGTTTTAAAATGTTGAAAAGTTTAAGCAACATAGCAACATTAAGTTGTGGTATTTCTAAAACATGGCATTTATTTGTTTGTTGATTTATTCATTCACATTCACATGTTCTCCCTTGGTGCTAGAAAAGCAAAGAGCTAAGCAGGCATAAGAAAGATTAAAAACCTTCACAAGCTAGTCAGAGACAAGAACCTAAATAAAAGTGGAGCTAAAAAAAAAAAAATTAAGCTTTCTGGGAGGGAAGGAAGAAAGGAAGGCCTAGTTTACAGTGTGTTTTATGATTTAGATTTTTTTCTCATGTAAGATACTAGAGAATCCCTAAAAAAATCTAAATATAATAATTTTCAAATAATTTAGAAGTAATATGACCTGATTTATTTTAAAATGAGCTGTTATTAACTTAAAAATATATCTTGAAAGAAAAAATCATAATACTGTGATTTTTTTCTATAGTAAATTATTTCTTTCTATTTTTTCTTATTAAAAACCTTGTTTTTTATTACCTTGTTTAAAATCTAAACCACCATTAGAATAACAAGGCATATATTAATGAAGTTTAAATGTGTTGTAACTCTGAACAAATAGAAGATTGAAAATAAGACTTTTATCAGTTAGCCAGGAAATTTTCTGAACCTATCACTAACTTCTGTGAATCCACCTATCCAAAAGGTCAGCAAAGGAAAGGTTTCATTGCACAAGTTGATACCAATACTATATTCTTTGCCAAAAATTCTTGGTAAAATAAAGGATTCATTGTTTCCATAGATTGATCTACCAACTCAAAAAGGTTTTTCTTTATACTAATTTATCGGAGGAGACAGAATAAAGTTAAATAACTGTTTTAAGTTAAAAGCACTTCAAAGTAGTACCTAAGGGATCTGAAGTCTTATAGACCTGGGTTTGAATCTTGACTTTACCAGCTGTGAAATCTTTGTAAATGAATTTAACTTCTCTATGATTCAATTTCTCCATTTGTGAGATGGGAACAATAGTAGCTCAACAGTGGCAGAGATTGCTGGCTGTCTCCAATACACATTCTCCCCTTCTTCCTTAGTAACAGAATCTTAACTTTTCGCTAGACACACACAAATGACTGAAAAAGAATCTCTTTCACACCTAGGTGTGGTGATGCAGGTTCTGGGAAATATGTGGAAATGGTATGTGCTACTTCCGGGAAGAGTCTTTAAAGAAAAGGGATGTGACCTACTCACCCATCTTCCTATGGCCAAAACATGGACATGATGGCAGGAGTTGTAAGAGCATCCTTTGTCCATGAAGTAACTTTGGGAATGGAAGCTAAATTGACAGAAGAAAAAGACAGAAAAAGATTGAGCTCCTGCCACCATGTCTTGATAGCCCTGGACTGGCTGCTTCTAGAATACCTGTACAGGAAAGAAAAATAAACCATTTGACTGAAGCTACTGTTGGGGGATATTTAATTCTTCTCTCTCTGCCAGCCATAATCCTATTTCATAATACTACCGCAAAGAAAGGGTTTAAGAATTAAATGAGATCATGTGCTAGCTATATAATAAGTATACAACAAATGATACATCATCATCAATATTATTAAAAGATAACATTAGCTAAATACTCAGGAGAGTAAAATATATCTGGGAAAGGCTTACTTTTTAGACTAGTGGCATTAAAGACTTATAAGACCCCTATCAAAGGATAAACTCTCTCCCAGGAAGCAACTTTTGATGTTATTTGAATAAATTACCTGTAAAAACTGGAGAACATTATGCTAAGTGAAATAAGCCAGGCGGTGAGGGACAAATACCATATGATCTCACCTTTAACTGGAACATAATCAACAAAAGAAAAAAGCAAACAAAATAAAACCAGAGTCATTGAAATTAAGAACAATCTAACAACAGCCAGAGGGGAGTGGGGAGGGGACAGAGGGGAGAAGGGTTTTCAGGAACTACTATAAAGAACAAGTGGACAAAACCAAGGGGGAGGGTGGAAGGAAGGGAGGGAGGTGAGTTTGGAGGGAGAGGGGGGAGGGGGTAAGAGAAAATACAGACAACTGTAATTGCAAAACAATAAAATAATGTAAATTATAAAAAGACATACAAAATACAAAAAAGGTCTAAAAAAATAATAAATTTCCTGCAATAAAGAAGTCAAACAGACCTCGAACAGCTTCTAATCCCCACAGTAACCACATATTTTCTTACACCAAGTGTTGCCTAATATTTCCAGTCTGAAGGACCCTAAATATAACGAGAAATTTTAAATGGAAAAAAAAGGTATGTAGCCTTGACCCGTGTAATTCAGTTGGTTGGGCATCGTCCTGCAAAGTGAAAGGTCACCAGTTGGTTCTGGTCAGGGTACATGCCTGGATTGTGGGTTCATTCCCCTGACAGGGCTCATACGAGAGACAACTAAGTGATGTTTCTCTCTCATATCAATGTTTCTCTCCCTCTTTTTCTCCCTCCCTTCCCCTTTCTCTAAAAATAAATAAAACTCCTTTTTCTTAAGAAAAGGTATGTACACATGGTAGTCCAGGGGTCCTCAACCTCCAGGCTGTGGACAGGTATGGGTCTGGGCCTGTTAGGAACCAGGCCACACAGCAGAAGGTGCGCTTGAATGTAATGCACATGAATCATCCTGAAACCATCCCCACCCACCCACCCACCCCTGGTCTGTGGAATATTGTCTTCCACAAAACCAGTCCCTGGTGCCAAAAAGTATGGGAACCACTGTGATAGCCTGTAAAACAAAAACCTCTGGTAATGGAACTTCTAATGATAACCTCACTTACCAATAGCACTGGGCACAAAAGAACAATTTTGGAAAGGGAAATAACTCTAAAAGCTCAAAACAAGGACCATTACCTAATATATAAATAAATAAAGTTACATATATATAATGCAAATATAATATACAAACTGTCAAAAACACTTGAAATTACATAATATGTATGATAGATATTGATGGAGAATTTGAAAATATAGAGGCAGTCTCCCTCTGTCCCCAATTATAGATTATGTCCAAAATAATATCCTAAATCATAAAATTGTTTCTATTAACACAACCCAATCATTTTTCAAAGTATTTATTGACATGATTTTCACCTCTTTTCCATAACTCTTTCGGCACCAGAGCACATTTTAGATTGTTATTTCACTCTCCCTAATACTTGCAATCCCAGCCTGTTGGTTCTATTTACCTTTAAGTTACTTAAACTAAATTCACAGCCTAGGTATCTTGAGGACCTGGAAGGAAAAAAAGGCAAAATTAAATTTCATAATTGCTAAGTATAAAATTAGCATTTTGGACATTCCCACGCAAAGAAAAAACTAGCAATGGAATCTAACAGTGATAAAGATGATGACCATACTCTACATCACCAGGATTCATGTTTTTTAAGAGAGAGGCAAAAAAAAAGGGGGGGTGTAGATATCAGCATCAAAATCTTATAAAGAAACAAATGTAATGCTCAGGAGTATAAAATGACTTGACCAAGGCCACAAAGCCTGTGGGCAGCCCAACCAGGACTTGAATCTAGATTTCTTCAGTTCTATAGCTAAGGCTCATTCCAGCAAGCCATTCAGCCCCTACTATGTAATACTGAAAACAGAGAGGATAAAAGCAGAATTTTGCTTTTAATACTTGAAACAGTGATGCAATAGTCATAAATGTACCTGGTAAGTTGAAGAAAGAGTAAAAAGGGGACTCACATTGAGAAATACTAAGAGAGTTCAAATCAAACAAAAGTTCAGATCAAACTTAACAACACTATGTTTTGGAATTCAGTATCTTTCATATTTTAGAAATAGAATATATATGTATTATATCATATTATATATTATATATTATGATACACATCCAGCAGGGTCTGAACAGTACCCCATTATCAAATACTTCTGAAGTGAAGCAAATGAATACTCACACTAAGAGTGATAAATAAAGACTACAAAAGTCATGCATAAAGTAATTTACATTGCTAAATGAATTCAGGTCAAGTCAGGTTTCGAGTTTCTAAAATACTTCCACTTTTTGTAGCTTTTTGGATTTCACAATTGCAGGTGAATTTCAGGTGAAGGACTTGGACCCCTGCTATGTCGTGTCTTACCAGATGAGAAAAATACCAACGATAAACTGACTGATTTACCAGAACTGCTGTTCCATGAACAGTGAAGATACCATATATGCCAAGTTTGTATCATGCCTGGCACAGGTTTGTTTCCTGCTTTGTGACTCAATTACAGTACATTATGTGACTCAATTGAATTAGAAAGTAGGCCATGAAAATGAAATACAGGTCACTCTACAAACATCCGAGTAAGCTATTAAGTAATTCTTTTGTGAGTGTTCTAATTCATGACCTAAACTATAGTTAACTTGCAACTTTTACACTTAACTTGCAAATAAACAATTGAGAAAATTAGCAAGTAGTGTAATTAGATTATTAGTCCCTAAAATTCAATCATCAATATACCATTAAGGGACTTGAAATAAAAATTCACCCCATTAAAATTCAGCAATTGTTCCTACCTTATAACTATATAAACCTGTGGGGTGACTTAATGTTTCATCATCTGTCACCCACTGAGAAGCCTTTATACCTGGATCCAACATATTTTAGAACTACAAATCTGCAAGTAAACATACAGTTATCAAGTAAAAATTTACTACTGAGTCTCTTACATCATTTTATTCTAGTATTGCACTGAAGTTTTTCTCCCCTCTTCTCTGTCCATCTCATTTTATCTGCAGTCTTCCTTGATTCTACAACTGGGAATATTTTCCCATTAGATGTTTATGTGATTCTTATTTTTAAATGTTGAAATATGTTGGCCTTGATCTTTAGGAGATTTATCATTTAATTTTGCTAAGAACTAAGAAAATAATAAAACAGTAAAAATAAAAGTAGACATCCGAAAAAGACTTTAGCACAATTGTATCTTTTAATAAACTTGTGTTTATAGTATTATTGTCAATATGACAGTGGTTACTATTCTTTTGAGTTTTTGCCTTGTAAACAGGTGGTAAAGAGATCACTTAATTAGCCCATGTGCCATAAGGTGCACTGGTAAACAGTTTTAAAACTGCAAGGAAAGAGAAAAAAAAACAACAAATAAGGTTTCCATTATTGCATAGAAAATAATGTCTGGCTTGTCATATCCTAACATAAGGTAAACCCTCTTTTTTTTTTAGCTCCTAATTTGTTTTTTTCCTCAATCTAATTCTTTCAGACGTTCATATAGCATCGGGAAGAGGAAGCCACCCCTTCTGTGTAGAAATGCACAAAAATAGCTAATTATATTGAAAACAGAAAAGATTTTTTAACACCTTTAAAATGGGTAAATGACAGATGGCTAATGCCATAACTAGGTTTTAGAAGTATCACCATCGACCACCAAAATTATGTCTTTCCTAAAAGAAGATAGTTAAGAAACAGCACATATTTTAGCAACTGCCCGTTGACCTGTATAAATTGCAAAATAAACAGATGTACCTACCCTTTCCCCCCCTTCCATGCAATAATTCATTAGCAGTTTAAATTATGCTCACCCACTTTCTGGTTCCACCAGGTCCTTCATTGCCTTTTGCAGTACCTATATGCAAAATGTATCCCAAATACCTTCAAGCTTGTTTTCAGCAAATAGGTAACTAAAATTTAATATCATGTGTTTTTATAGTGCACTTAGGGACAGACTGTTAGACCAATAGGAATCTTATAATAAAATTTATTAACCCAATCCTCTGATTATTTAGGTGGAATAATTGATGGCCAGTGAGTACTGATTTGTTCAAGGGCACATAGTCAGCCCTTCAGCGGCAGAGTCCAGACTAGAACTCGTCATCTGACTCCTCTCCAGTGCCCCTGCCTGGGCTCCCTCAGACTGTGTTTCATGTATTTGATAACATCAGATAGATAGAACCTTTGTTAAGTAGTCGGCTAACTCCTTTGTCCTCCACATTGGGCTCTTGATTTTCCTTACTTCAATGCTACATTTATGCTCTTCTGATTTTATGAGATTTTATATCACATTTTCTCCAAACATTTCAAGAGCTATCCTGCAATTTAAACTATTGTTTATGTTATTTATTTGAGTTTGGCTAAATAATTTTCATAGCTATAAGGATAAGAGCTCCATAAATCATATCTATGGTGTAAAACTGATCACCACCTATCTGCAAAAGAAAATTTTAGTGAGATGAAGCACATTCTAAAATTGGAACAATACAGATTAGCACAGCCCCTGCACAAGGATGACATGCAAAGTCGTGAAGTGTTCCATATTTTTAAAAAACTTCTAGTGAGAGAAAAAGATGATAACCAACAAATAAATAGTCCATGCAGTAAATAATTCTCAAGTGGACGCTAGTTAGAACTCAGATGGAATAGGCTGAGGTGTTGTCAAATGCCAGAGTGCTTTGTTACTCTTGCCAAGACTGCTGCCACGGAAGCTTTAGAGAGGCAAAGAAAGCAATGGGAAGCACTAAGAGTCACTTTCCTCATCCCGGTAAATTTCATCATCCTCAGTTCCATCCACAGCTTTGCTGATGCTGCATTTCTTAAACAACTTCACGACCACTTCCTTCTCAACGCTATTCCACAATCTTAGGGTCCAATCACAAACCTGGTCAGTGGATGCTTCCTTGATTCTGCCTGTTGGTGTTAAATCATTACCAGCTGACTGCATCTATGATGCCCACTCTTTCTTCATTAGGACTTTAAAGGTGTGCCCAGCTTTTCTACTGACATGTCAAGAAGTTGCAATTTGCTGGTTAGCATACCAGGTATCACCGCAAATTGGATTTTCCAATTTCCAAGTCCACTGAGATTGCTTTTGCACTTTGTGTAACATGGGCTTTGAAGTGATCAAAAACAACCAACCTGGTTTTTTAAGTAATCCTCCAGGCCTTTGTGACCAGCCTTTGTTAAACCAGATTTCATGCCTTCTCCATTCATCCGTCCTTCTCATGCACGTGGACAATGACTCCACTTGCAATCTTTTCTTTCAGAAATGCTTTTCTTTTAAAGATAATTTTAGGTAGTAGCTTTGTCCCATCTGTACAGCAGGCTAGAACAACGGTGAGATGTGTTTTCTCATGATCACTAGTTTTAACAGCCACGGTCTTTGCTCTTTTGATGTCCACAGTTCTGTTGGATAGTACATGAAATGTGAGTGGGACCTCATCCATACTGGTGATTTGGGACAGCTGTATGTCTTTCAAAGATTTATAACATAAGGATTAAATTCCAAAACTTAATTCTCATAGACTGCTGGAAGTTTTGGGGCAAGTTTCAGTCATATCCTCATGCTCAAACCTTCTCTCTTCATAAAGTTAAAGCACCAGGTAGGTGTCCCTGAGAAATCATCAATGTTATTTTCTTTTGCAATCATCTTACCTTCTTCTCGTATCATCTTGATCGGAACAGAGATCCCAGTTTGATGCTGTTCCGGAATCCAGGTGTGCACCTCCTGCTCCTCCTCCAGCCACTTTGGAGGTTTCCCTGGCATCTCCTTCTGTCTTGTCATCTGAAGAAACTTTTCCTCCTGTTGCCTCCACAATCTGATTACACTCTCTGAGGGAGGAGGTCCAAAGTGTCTCTTGGCAGTTCTGTTGTCATACTTCTTACCATATTTAAAAACCTTTAGCTTGAAGCTTGCAGTGTATGAATACTGTTTTGACATTTTCCAAGGGATTTTTCCAATAATTTCTCCCACCGACAGTGTACAAAGAGAAATGTCATACTGTTCACCCTATGGTAATAAAGTTGACATCACCTATCTTACTAATGGATGACAATCAGCATCATCTATCTCACTCTGTGGATAACAATACATCGCTATTCGTTTCATTTCAGTTAATCATTGGCCAAAACTGCTTTCATTGCAAGTCTGTTGTAAGTTCCACAAAACTGATTATCATATTCCAGGGTGTTATTTTGCATATAGATATCATTATTGCTTTCTAAAGTTATACTTTTAATTCATAAGCATAAATAAAAGAATTAAAAACATTTATATAGATAAGGAATTAATACTACCCATGTATAATGTGCATCCTTATTTTTCCCTCAAAAATGTGGGCAAAACAGTGTGCATTATACAAATATGGTAGTTTTAATTATTGTATTTATTTGTGTCCAGCCTGTCTCCAGCAAAATAAAATGTGAAACCAAAAAAAATTACTAAAAATTGTGAAACTTATAATTTTAAAAAATATAAAAACAAAATGATCAAAACAGAACTTTAAACTTCCTGGCAGCTAAAGCAAAAGAAAAATTCAGAGTGTTATTTTTTTCTTTCCTTTTGTCTAGTAAGAGAAAGAACACAAACACGTGTAAAAAGATAGATTCTTATTGCCCTGCTAGTAAATTATAGGAGGAATTATATATGGCTGCAAAAAAAAATAGATATTGAACAACATAATGAATAAAACTTTCAATTGCAGTTTTTGTAGATACCACAGAGGTAGTCTTTATATTAGCATTTCTTAAAATGGAAAAAAATTAAGGAAGCAAAATTAATTCATGAGCATAATTATTTGTCTCAGAGAAGTAAATTAGTGGGGTTGAACATTTCACAATCTCTTGTTCTAACTTGATTCAGGAATTTAGTTTGGAAAAAAACTAAAGCAGTATTTCTGAAATTGTGAGTTAAAGAGTCCCTGAATCTGATCGTTCATGGTTTCTTTTGAAAAATTAGGATTTCTGGGCCACACTCTAAAACTACTGAATCAAAATTTCAGGTGTAGATCTCAAGATATCTCAATTGTAAATAAGTTGCCCAGGTGAATTTTATGCATATGGTGCTGGTTATTAACAATCTCACAGAATCAAACCCACCCTTATATATTTGGCCTGCTGAGGCTGAGGCTGGGTTCCTGTAACATTTTTTCTTTGTCACCCAGCTCCCTGTCAGGTTCTGCCAAAGGGAGGAACAACACAAACTAGGAGGAAGGCCGACCCGATCCTTCCAGTTTACTCGCAGTTATCTCCTGTCAGCTGCACCCAGCTTCCTCACTTCAGCTGGCCAGTTCTAATTATTTCCCCTAGCAGTTGGTTTAGTTTCCACTTTCTTTCCATCTTCCAGAACTAGCCCCAAGGCCCCCACCCAGAGAACCAGTATCTTTTGAAATCTGGGCTCCAGGTCCTCTGGACTCTCCCCTGCATTCCTGAGGCACCAGCACCATCCAGGCAGCTTCCTCATCTCCAAATTCCTCCTCCAAGTCTCTGGGATCGCAACACCTATAATTACCAAATCCCTCTTAAAATAATTGGTATGGTCCCTTTGTTCCTATGACCCTGACTGATAACAAACATTAAAGCTTGAGTTCTGGGGACTTACAAAATTAAGAGCCAATATTCCTTAGCCAAGGAATCTCTCAATTACCAATTGGTCAAAGTCCTCTTTTGGTGCAATTAAATAAAAGAGTGGTACAAAAAGCTTCAACTACTACCTTTGATTGCCTTAAGAAATTTCTAGAAGCTTTGGGCTCCAGATGAACACACAAAGTTGAAATTCTGTTTTCAAAAATAAAAATTTTCTACATAATGTTTCCCAGATGCAGAGCTAATCCAGTTCTATACAGGAGCAGCCCATGTATGAGTCTGTGAGCAGAACAAAAATTTTTCTCAAAAGAAGAAAAGGATTTTTATTCTTCTTAATGGCTTCTGTAGGAAGGATTACTTGCATTACCTGCAAGACAAAGACCAAACTTTGGTCCTATATTTAAAGCCATCCATGATGTTACACCTACGTGCCCCTTCAAACCCACATCAATCATCTTTATTAGGGCTCTGCCTCTGCCTGAGCTGCCACACCTTTTAGGTGGATTCCTGCCTCCCTATGTTGGCTCAGGCAGTTTTCTCTGCCTTGGAGTCCTCAGTGAATATACAGGTACTAGAGCAATGTACAGAGTGGAATCTCAACACATGTTGGAATTGGCTTCCATTGCCTTCCTTCTACAGTAAGGTTTCCTCAGGATTCTTCTGTTTTGAACTGACATAGCAATCCCTTTATGTATATATTTTTCACACAGCACATGTTGTCTTGTGAGTTGCAGGTATATATGTCCAACCTTCTCTCCTAGATTATATAAATTCTTTAAGGACAAGCTATATATCATGTATCATATTGTATGTCCACAGTGCCTCACAGACTTTGCAGAGAATAGTGACTGTACATGTTTGTTGAGTAATTAAATGACCTATGAATTCTTGTCTATTTTTTTAATGAGTCATTGCTTTCTCCTCTACTATATTGTAGATATCTCAAATTATTTTGCAAATGGGGAGGGTATAAATAATATCCAATATGCTTTATAATATGTCCACAAGGTATAAAATAACTTTTTATTTGTCTAGATCTGTATCACACTTTCCATACATTAACTGTTTAAATTTTGATGCCAACTATGTAGAACTATTTTTTATTTTACCCAAGGAAATGAAGGCTCTGAGAACTTCAGTGACCTTGTCCAAGGTCACATAACGAGACAGTGATATTCCTAGAATTTGACAAGGACTTTTTCACATACACTGCATGGTCTCTCAGGAAGTTAGTGCTTAGACAATAATGATGAAAGTGGTGAGCTCACCTGACAGATTGCTCTTCTTCCTCTTCAGAGCCTCACTTCAACACCAGGAACAACCTGAAAGGAGTGACTCACAATTCCCAGCAGCAGCACCAGTTCATGTGCTGGGATTCTGACCACAAGTGTAGTGATCAAGCCAGGGAGTCAGATTTCTTCTGGATTTAGAAAAGCATCTTTGTGTTCATGAAAGGAACTCAATGGGTTGGTAACACTACTGTGGCTCTTGGGTCCCATCACCCCTTCATCCCAGCCAGGAGCATGGCTATGGGAGGAGGAAGGCAGGCAGCAGAAAGGTAAGTGTGGTTTCCCCACATACCCCTCCTTCCCATCTTAAAGCTTAGAGTGGTTGCTGGATAACCCAGTCCTATGTATTGGTTCATAAAGTCTTACTGGCCCACAAAATTTCTAACACATCAACAACACAGAGACACTTGAGTACAGTGAATATATTTTCCACTCCTATTGAGCTCTCTGAAAGATAGGATTAATATACACATTAAGTGGCACTCTCTACAGAGGATTTGTAGTGAGGAATCTGTTTTATTTAATTTGTGTTAATAACTTTACAGAGCTTTCTGATAATTTCAATAGGTACCCAAGTTCTCCAGAATATCAAAAATACAATTAATATACTTTTTCTCTACATAATATTTGATACATAAGGTATCTTTATTGCAAGACAAATATTAGATTAGAACAAAGATCAAACCTGGTGAAGCTTAATTTCCTACGTCAGTTCAAATAGATAATGTCTCTCAAACTTTTAAGCAAAAGAGTTGCCCAAATTGATTCACCTTTCTCATCCTTACCTCTCTTTCATTTCCTTCTCTTGCCTCTCCTGCCCACTTTCCTAATCATTTGGTCTTCCATTCTACCTTGTTTCCTTCTAATTCTCTCCTTTCTTTCTTTTCATGAAAAAGGGGCTTAGCCTTTTGAGAAATTTGTTTGCTGCACTATCTCTAAGGCCCAGTCTTAGGAGCCAATTCTGTTTGTATAATATGAAAGTTAGAAAACTAAAAGTTTTGTGAACCAAGAATGGAGGGGAGAGTTATAAATTTTATTGCACAGTCTATTGTCCCGAGTGCATTCGATCAGCAGAGAACTGGGGACAGTCTTCCTGAGTAATCCCTCATTCAGTCACTTCCTATATTGTACAAACATATGCTTAGGAGGAAATGACAGAAACTATCAGAGAACTAAAAATTATAAATTAAGTGTAAAAATATGTCTGCAGTTACTATAAGTTAGTATTTTCACTATTAGAGAAATGTGATATTTTGTCATTATAAATGATTATATAATTTTGTTTTTCACCATTATTTGGGTGATTTATAGGATTACGAGCCATGTTTCATTTGCTGACAAAAAGAAGATTAGAATCATGAAGATTAACTGTTGCTGGAGATAGGGCAAGGATAATAATGTTGTTGAAGATGCCTGAAAATGAGCACACAGAAAATCAATCCAAACAAATGGGCAGAGAGAAGTCAACCTGGAACCATGTGCAATAAAATGATGTAACGATAAAATGCAATCATTAAAAGAGCCATGAGGTTAATTTACTTCACACTTTTTTTCATCCACTGGAGTCAGCAGATTATCCCAAGATGAAGAAAAGGTATGGGCGTAGCCTAGTAAGAGGAGAGCTGTGGGACACAGCTACAGACAGAGCCAGCCTGAGAAAAGGGCACAAAGGCTAAATACTTAATTTATTCGGTGTTACTGGAAGGCAGCCAGACAGGCTTGCACTGCCTTTTATTCCCAGAACTATAGTTTAAATAGATAGTCCAAAAAAATGCTGCTGGTTACCTTGAAGACTCAGGCACCTAGATACAATGGCTTCCTGGTACGGCCATAGAAGCCGCTCACTGCACAACTCCAGGGGATGCCATTCACGTGAACCACGTGTAAGGACACCCCCCATATTCGTGAGAGGTGGAATCCCTTCTGGGATAATCCCCTCTGGGGTCATGTAGAATAAAAGAAAAAAGTAGAATATACCATACATGTGATCTATAGCATATACGTATACATATTCATATATATAAATAGATGAATTATGGTAATCATTTTTTTTAAAGCATAAGCATAGGAAAATGACCAGAAGAAACTACACCAAAATAATGAAATTTCTGGATGACTGAAATTGTTTTTTCTTCTTCCTCATTTTCTGTATTTTCACATTGACTAAACAGGCAACTTTCAAATAAATTAACAGTATTTCACAAATTAGTAGCTTAAACATCCAAATTGATACTATTTATAGCTCCAATATTATAAAGTATAGAAGATAAAAGGATTAGAATGATTTCTATACAATGAAAAGTTCTTTAGAAAAAATAATGTTGTTGAAGATAGCTGAAAATGAGCACACAGAAAATCAATCCAAACAAATTGGCAGAAAGAAGTTCACCTGGAACCATGTACAATAAAATGATGTAATGATAAAATGCAATCATTTTACATTTTGATCTAGTTTTTTTATTTCATTTTAAACTATTCAATAAAATATGAGGATCAGCTTCGTTTTTGAAAGCCTTGGTTTTTATAAATGCTTAGAGAGCTTGTATACTGCTCATCTAAAAGTAAACCAGGTTTCAAGTAGTTCCCTCAGCTCTGAGGTTCTCTCAGTGCTACCAACCTCTTGGTTTGGTTTTAGTCTAGACCTCAGACCTGCCCACGGCAACCAGGGCCATGGGATTTCTGCTTCACAGTGAATGGAGACAGGGACCATCCAGCCTCAAACCAATTACAGGCAACAGGAGATCAGTTTAAATTAATCAGGATTACTTAGACCAGGTTTATATAATCTGGAGGTTCTCTTTACAAAACAATGGAAAAAGTAAAAATTCATTATGAAAATGAACTTAAAATGTTAAAAATTACAAATTTTAAAAATATGCAAAATACCAGACATCACAAAATCCAGAAACAAAAACAATATTTTTATTGACTTGCTGACATATCCTTATTATACCTTTAAAAAAAGATTCTATTTATTTCTTCTTTTCAGAGGGAAAGGAAATGAGGGAGAAAGAGAGGGAGAGAAACATTGATTGGTTACCTCTCACACAGCCCCAGATGGAGACCTGACCCTGCACCCCAGGCATGTGCCCTGACCAGCAACTGAACAAGTGACCTTTTGATTTGGAGGCCACTGCTCAACTCACTGGGGCACACTCAGCCAGGGCTTTAGTATACCTTTTTTGTACATTTTTGTGGCCTTACCTCTTTTTTGCCTATTTGTATTAAAATTATGTCATATTTAAGAAAATAGAAATGTAATTGTCTTTCCCCTAGCCTGTATAATTTAAAATCGTTTTCATTATTGATAATTTCAAAAAGTTTGTTTTAGCATCACAATTTGTTATCAGTGAAGTTATACAAATTTTCAGGAATTTTATCAAACTTAGTTAGAACTCTACCATAAAATTCTTTTTTTCACACATGGCTATAAAATTTGGAAGAATTTTATACCTGTATAGCACTGCATACATCCCAGGTCTCGGGCAGCACAGTACAATGGATGGTAGCACCATTTCCGGAAGCCATACATAGGAGTAACTGCAAACAAAGTAAGCATATGTCATTAGACCCAAACAAAAAATATTCTCTGTTCACCATCACCTTAACTGGATCTCAAAAGTACCCTAGGACATTGCATGTCACCCAGCCTAAGGTCAAGGGATGGAGGGGAAGTTGGAGAATGAAAAGAAACTCAGTCCTAGCTGATGAGAGTTAAAATATCCAATTATTTTAAGTTTAACAAAAAAACACATGTTAAATCAATATAGAGTTTCTATGAGATTGCATTCTATTTGGGAACAAGCTATCCAAAAAATATTGTCTGGAAAAGACAAGATAGGGCATGTTGATTTTATGATAATGGTCAAAGTATATCTGCTTATTGGTGGTTAATAATTAGTCAATGATTTACATTCCTGATGAAAGCCTACATCCAATGGCATAACAAAGGAGGGGTAGACACAGAAATATACCACCAGACCCTGCTGACCTGCTGAAAGGCAGCAAAATCTATAGGTATTCATTTTCTTCTTTAAAATGCTTGATAGATTAAAAGAAGACAATAAAATAATTATATCTTGGGATTAGTAACATCTTAATTTCATATTATGTACTTTAGTTGCATAAAAAAATAAAAGGCTTCTATATAGCTAATTGGAGAACAGTTTGGTTGGAAATTCCTTGTGTAAGGAATAGTGCCTATCCAACCATAGTGTTCATTGTTTCATCTTAGATATAGGGCTATTTCACATTTTCATCATTTGTGTAGTTGGTGGACTAGAGCACGTGATGATTACGTTTATAGATAATCACAAATTGAAATAAGTGGTTATTACTTGAGAGGACAGGATTAGAATTCTAAGTGACCTTGCAGAGCTGAACAAGGATAATATAAATAGACTCATGAGCAATTGTATTGAGAGATGTGTGGGAAACAACACATAGGAATTTTTTAAACTACAAAAACAGAATACAGCAAATTCTTGAACAAACATTTTTTAAATGTAGAAATTACCATCCATTACAAATTGAATACATTTGAGTAAATATAGCAATTACATTTTTAAAATGCTAAGCTTTAGAGGTGGTTTAACAACAATGTAAGTGAAAGGAAACAGAAAATAATAATATATTTTCTCAGTACATCTGGTAGTGTGCAATCTCTCCTGGATCAAGGTTTTCTCTAATTTGGCAGAAAATTATTTTCTGAAGACATTGGAATACAGAGCTTCTGCATCTGATAGATTTCTATACTGAGTGGAAGATCTGTCAGAACAGTGGCACAAGGGACCTAAAACTGGGGTCTAAGTCAGTTCAACCAGTATTTATAACACATTCCTGCATAACATTGCACCAAGCACTACAAGCAATAAGATGCATAGAATGTGAAGTCTGTGGTTAGAGGATTTAAAATAATTAAAACACAATAGTAGCATGCATTTTCTTCCTTAATTGAATAGTAAATAAATTTCACTTATTTCATAACTAAAATTAGTGATGTTTGTCAATTACAGGTGTCATTATAATTTCTCCAAGGTTCATATGGGATAAGTTGAACATTAATAAAAATAAATATAGCCCTGGCTTGTATGGCTCAGCGGATGGAGTGCCGGCCTGCGTAGCAAGTGGTCGCTGGTTTGATTCCCAGTCAGGGCACATGCCTGTGTTGCAGGCCACGTTCCCAGTAGGGGGCACATGAGAGGTTTTTCTCCCTCTCTTTCTCTCTCCCTTCCCCTCTAAAAATAAATAAATAAATATAGAAATATTTATAAAAATTAGGGTGATACCCCCAGCAATATCACAAACACATTTAGAGTAGTTTTGATGAGTTAGTCACAAGGACTGTGCTCCAGACGCATCAAAGGATCAGAAAGCTGACAGCTTTCCAGAACATAATGGCTAGTTAAAAATCAATACATATGTTTATTTTTGGCACAGGTCATTTTATCACTCTGCTTTGCTGGTATTTGAAAGCCAGTCACAGAGGTTTAAGGATAGCTCATTAACTTTGCTGAGAGAATAAAATATAGGAAAAGGCTGGATTAAAACAATGGAATTGGAAAACATCTGAACCCAGGAACCCCATGGGAAACAAGTCATTTGTTTTATCCACATGATTTTATCTAGCTTTAAATATATTCAATGAATGATTTGTAATGTTTCTCCCCTATAACACTATAACATGCATTAGTTATGTTTGATACTCGAGGATAATAAATGCTCTAAAAAAATACATATTGCTACAGGAAATAAAACCTTAATTATTATTCATTGTGTTATTTATAAATCATTTCTTTTAAAATAATAATACTATATGTAAAGTTTGGGGGCATAAAGTATTGAACAGTCGTAGCAGTGGAAGGCCTTCTAACAACTTGAAGTTTTCTCCAGAGCATTCCAGATTAAAAATTCTCTTCTGAGCAAATCCTGTGACTGTAACTCTCAGGATTGGTTTCACTACTTGAAGTGGAATTCTTTTTAAATTGTATCTCTACACAATTGTGAAAGGTCACATATGGAATGAGTGAGAGGGAATGCCTTTGGTGGGGGAGAGGAGGAAATGGGAGTAGGGATTGAGAATCAAGGTGAAAAGTTTAAAAAACTAAAATGAGAAGAGATTTTATGAACTGATAATGATGAAGTGGAATGAATTAAGAAGAATAATGTTCTTAATTGTTGTAAAATTTAAAAAGTATTTTTAAAGGGATAGTGGCAGGATTTTCTGGGTGGGACAAAAGTTACCTAAGACAGTGGCTTTCAAGTTTTCACTGGTGCAATGGTTCTCAAAATGTGGTCCTGGGCCAGCAGCATCAGCATCCCCCGGGAATTGTTAGATGAGCAAATTATCAGGCCGCATCCCAGACTGACTGAACCAGAAACTCTGGGGTGAGGCCCTAATCCTGTTTTAACAAAACCCTGCAGGTGATTCTAATGCATGATAAAGGTGGAGAACCATATTAGTAACACTTCAGAGCTTCTAAAACTAGCAATACCCAGTCTTGGTCCCACACCAATTAAATCAGAATCTTTGAGGAATGGGTCCTTGACCTCAGTAGAGATTTCAACTCCCCAGGTGGTGCATCACTGTGTTAGAGATCCCCTGTTCACCCCGGAGAATGGAGCCAACTGGCTGTGTTCCAAAATTAAGCCTCCTTCAACAGGATGATTTGACTCTAGAACTAGTTGTTTTTACTTCTTTTCCCATGAAAGACTTTCTTAAAAGAATTGTGAAAACCATGTGCTGATTATAATCAGTCAAGATTGATTTATTTAAATCCATTAACATCTTGCTCAGTAATTCAAACCCTGAGGAATAGTGAGCTTATGGCTTCATTTTGGTACATGTGGACAGGCCATGGGGCACAGGGAGGACACCTCAACAGCCAAGAATCTGCAAAAAAGGCCAGACCTGCTGAGGGGAGGGAGAGTCCTACTATAGGCACACAGGCAGGCCCAGACAGGGGTTTAAAATAACAAAAAGCATACATGGTGTCACAGACAAATCTCACCTGCATTTTTTTTTTAATTTTATTCATTTCTTTTTAGAGAGGGGAAAGGAGGGAGAAAGAGAGAGAAAAAAACATTAATGTGTGGTTGCCTCTCACGCAGGACCTGGACGACAACCCAGGCATGTGCCCTGACTGGGAATCAAACCAGCAACTATTTGGTTCACAGGCTGGCACTCAACCCACTGAGCCACACCAGCCAGGGCTCTTACTTGCATTTAATCAGAGTTTACCTTGAAGTTAACCTTGTACAACCCAATGAAGATTAGGCACATATAAAGATAAATTATCTCTGAAATTATTTTGCAAAACAGTGGGGAATGTTTTCAAAATTTGCTGGCATTAATTGTAAAGGAAAATTTCCAAGTACTTATCTCAGATTGTGCCCAATCATCGCCACTGAAAGTTCTTTAGAACATGAGCTAGGGTGTTTACCAGGAGGGAAGTGACTGGTTGTTCAAGAGACGGTGTTTCCCAGGTTTCTGGTTTGGACCTGGCATCAAGAGAAAGACACTGAAACCCAGGACTGTTCTACTAGTTTCTCTAGCACCGAGATTTCAAGAAATTGTACTGCAAGTTTAACAAACTTTGTTAGAGGTGTCACAGGGGGGTACAGGTAACCAGGTTCTTGGTGATCTTGGACAAAGAATTGAACCTAACACATAGAGAGTTTATAGCAGAAAGAGAGAGTACAGATTTACTAAGCGACGGCACAGGGGAGTGGGCCAACTCTGAGCAGAGATTGGCCTCAGGGGCTAGAAGGATATTAATAGGGTGGATATTCCTGGCTAGTTTTGGGCAGGGTTTTATTGGGCATGTACAAGTAGTTACATTACTTTAAAGCTACTGCACATGTGGTCTCCTATGATTTTCCTTGACTGGCCACAGGGGGTGGGGGCCACACGATATTAATTTATTATAATGTTATTATAATGAAGCAAGGGTCATGTAGCATATCCTGCGAAGGTGCATTCGTGATTCACCATGACTCAGTGCTTTTCCAGGAGGCGGGAACAACTGGTCTTAGAACAGGGTCACTGTCCTCTATCAGGACATTTCTTAGCCCTGGAGCACCTCTGGAGTTTCCTCCTGACTATCTCCTGCCTCAGAGGGATTTCTATTCTTTATAAAATATATATTTATTAAAACTGATACTGAAGGATTTGTTTATTGAATTATAAATGGTGAATATTGGATATTCTGTGTTAAAAGAAATTAGAAATTTTACTTTGAATGGAAGACAGTGATGGAGATACATGTCCCAGTATTTAAGCTAAAGCATTGTATAAATTATTTAAAAGATTTTGAAATTTGGTCCAGATATATAAAATACCAAGATATTAAGAAATAGCATGCAAAAATAAAAATTAAAAAAATTGTTGGAAAAAATAAATAGTTCGGAGGTCTCAAGAGTATAAGTTATTTTTAAGAGGGCATCAAAATGTGCTTTAGTCTTTCCCTACAACAAGAGTAGACGTCTCAGAACACAAATTGTTGGCACTACCCTCAGAGTTTCTGAATGTGGAGATCTGGCTTACTGTCTTATTTTGCATTTCTAAACAAATTCTCTGGTGATGCAGGTGCTACTGCTCTGGGAACCACACTTTGAGAAACACTGATTTAGAACACTGAGTAAATTCTAGCACGTACGAGGATTTACAAAGAGATGAAGAGTAATCGATAAATGTACTTGACCCACCACCTATCCTAAAAAAGTAAACATTACAATAATTTGAAATCCCCTATATATCTTTTTTGGATCCCATTCCTCTTCCAATTTCAACCCTGGGGGTAATCATTATCTTTGTGTTTAATCATTATTTTAGTTTATTTTATTTATTTTAGTTTATTTATTTATTTACTTATTTATTTTAGAGATAGAAGGGAAGGGAGGGGAAAAGAGGGGGAGAGAAATATCAGTTGGTTGCATGCACCCCAGACAGGGACTGAACCCAAAACCCAGGCATGTGCCCTGAGCAGGAATTGAACTGGTGACCTTTCACTTTGCGGGACAACTGATACCCGAGTGAGCCACACAGGTCAGGGCCATTGTTATTCATTATGATTTGTCATTAGCTTCTGCAAATCAACAAGAAATAAGAAATTTCAAAAATAAAAAAGGCAAAGAATATGAATTGGCAATTCAGAAGAATCTCAAAATGTCAATAAATACATAAAGACATTTTTAAATATTAATAATCAGAAGAATGCAAATTTTTAAAAAATGCCACTGTATATCCACTTGATGGGCAAAATTAAGAGGCTGGGTAATGCCAACTATTAGAGGGTTTGAGGTACAGAGTGAGACAGGAATGTCTGCGCCTATCAGGGGAAGAGCACATTGATGCAGCCTTTTAGAAAACAATCTAGATTTTGTTTCAGATCAATACAGGTATCCACTGTGCTTCCTACCATTTAGCTCCTGACTGTCCATCCCTAAGAAATTTCACATATACAAAAGTAGAAGTGTTTGAAGATTATGATGAAAGTCGGAGGCAATCTGGTGTCCCTCATTGGGAAATAAGCAAAATGTGGTAGAAGCAATTATTCCTTGAACTACCTACAATCCAGCAATTAGAAGAAACAGAACACTAGATATACAAAGAGAAACAGAGAGAGACCTGAAAATCTAGTCCTGGTTAAAAAAAAAATTAGACACAAAGTGAGATTTCTATTACAATATATAGATATTATTTTATCCTCTAAACTGTTTGAGAGTAAACTTTAATCCCTTAGTTGTTCTAAAACCCCACAGTCCTAAAAACAGAAATGTGACCATTCTCTCACCTAACTGTAGTACAATGATCAAAATCAGAAAATTAGCACTAATACAATACTAGTTAATCCACAAACATTCGTATGTCTCCAATAGTCTCAATAATGTTTTTATAACAAAAGATAATCTTGGGTAATAGATCATATGCAGTTGTCATGTCCTGTCATGTTTGCTTTAATGTTGACAGTAGCTCAGTCATTCCTAATCTTTCATGACCTTGACATTTCTAATGAGTACAAGCAATTGTTTTTAGGGTATAGCTTAGTTTGTACTGTCTGATGATTTCTCTTGCTTACATTTGGGGTGTGTATATTTGGCAGAAATATCCCTCAAGTACTATTTTTTCTTCTGTGTATCCTACTAGGAGGCGCTTGATGTCAGTCTCTCCCATTAATTATAATATTAACTTTGCTCATTTTGTTAAGTTGGTTTCCAACTACTTTTTCCTTTGATATTAGTGTCTCTGAGGGGACACTTTGGGATTATATAAATATCCTAGTATATATCACATATTCCCTTATTGCTTTTAGCATCCACTGATGATTCTCTCCTTAATTTTTACTATGATAATTCCCAATGGTGATTTTCTAATTCTATTTCTTCTACATATCCTACTTGGCATTTAAATATAAGGAAGATCATTTAAATTAATAATTTCAAATCCAACCCAATATCCCAGCTTTCCCATATTTTATATTTGTAACTCCCCTTTTCTGACAGTGAGAAACACGATTCCATTATACAAAATTTATTTATTTATTTGCTTAATTCTATTTAAGAATACATAGAAAGTAGTTTCGGAGTTCTAACGCCTACCTCTGAGATAATCAAGCCTTCTAACCACAATTCAATAGTTATTTAGAGTTTTTTGTCTTTGAGAAGCATTCTTGAATAAGGAACGACATATGAAGATAATAAACTTCCTGAACTAGGGGGTGATCTTTTATAACCGTGTTTTCCCTGCTCTCACAGGATCCGTACATCTAATTGTAAGACTCATAAGCATGATGGATTGAAAAAAAGAGTGATGAATGAGAGATATTTCTAGAAATAAGGGTTTTTGTTTATTTTTTAATTAAAAAATGGTAGTGGTTGATTTTCACTTATTTTCTGTGAAAAATTTGAACACTCTCATAGGTACTCCACTGGCTTTGCCCTACTCAGATGCTACAATTAATCACAATTGGAGAGTACCCTTCAGAAGTGTATAGTCTAGTTAGTGAGGGTAATGATCTGACAATGTTCTCACATAAAAAGCCAGGTTTCTTTAGGCTACAAATTGCTCCAAAATTATTTCCCACCCTCCCTTCTTATTCCTCCCAAATTTTAAATCTCCCAAATTTGACTTGAGGCTTTTCATGCTTAAGTCTCCTCATTCTCTTGGGATGTTTTTAATATTTTTTAGCATGGGATACAAATTCTTTCACCATCAGAGGTTTGTTTATCCCACCAAGCTTTCCCTATTTCTATCCTATATACCTCCCCCATTTTCCTAGACCCTACTTCCCTTCCTCAGCTCAGACCTGAAGTCATCACCCCTCCTCCCAAAAGGTCTCTCCAAATCCTCAGTCTCAGTTAGATTCCCCTCCTGATTTCCCTCAGCACCTACTTCTTGGAAACTGCCCTGCCTGGTTTCAGAAACTGTAACCCCTGTGGCTAAGACTGAGTAAAAACACCTTGGGACCGTAAGCCACTTAGGAGACAAAGTTTATCTTCCTTGTAGGGGCACCACCTCTGCCCCTTACTCTTCATCCTGCCTGGCCCCAGGCAGATGACTGGTTAGCCAATGACGTGTAAGATTCCTCAAAGGAGGGACGACCTAAGATAGGTGTGGTCATGAAGGGGCCCTCAGGGAAGGACTTGGGTGGCTATAGAAAAAGGGGTTGATGGACCCTCACCCCTTGGCTTTGACATAGCGTTAGTCCTCACTGTGTCTTAGAGAAGTCTCCTAATCTCTTGACTGCCTTACTTCCGCTACCTGACTTAAGCCTGAAACAATGCCTTAAGCCTGAAACAATGTCGGAGGTGGGTGGGGCACTGTTCTGGACAGGGTAGGTTCCCTGGGGCAATCAGGCCTAAGAAAGAATGCATAAAATCCTATGAAACCTACTTTGCTAATACCCTCAATTTAAATGATAAAGATCAAGACTGGAAATGAGTTTGTTCCCCAACGTTTTATGGCCCTTTAATGATCTGACCTTGACTCAGAATAAGCCTTCAGAGTACTTTGAATGTTATCTATTGTTTGATCACTACTACCTGATAATGATTGCTGAACTTACACACCCTGTATTCCTATGCAAATTGACCCAATAAAAGCTTGTAAAGGCAAGGGTGGGGGCGCTCTTCCCTTGAAACAGTGGTCATGCCATCCCTTTTTCTCCACAGGACTCCAGAGTCCATGTGAATTTGTCTTGTCTGATCCATAACTCCAAGGACACTGCAGGCCAGTGTCCCCATCACCTACCATTTCCCCTTGTGGCACTTTTTGTGCTGCTGTTATTCATTTTTCCAACAACTATTTATTGAACAGCAGAATTCGAGACTACTTTGAAGTTGGAATCTGGAGCCAGAAAACAAGGCTTTGAATCTAGCTCTTCAACTTATTTTTCTGTGTGACATAACCTTTTTATGTCTTGGTTCCCTCAGTTGTAAAGGGAAGAAAATCAACTCTAAGACCTACCTCATAGGATTGTTGGAGGCTGAAATGAGCTGAAGGAATAAATGAAATAAAGGGCTTAGAAAGGTGCAGCACTTGAATTAGCAGTATTAATACACTCTTGTGCTGCTTTTCCACAGATGGACTCTCAGTGTCCTTATCAGTGTCCATCACAGCCTGGGAGCTGCAGAAAGCCTGAGACCATGTCTTGTTCTGCCTCGTATTGCTGAAACCCAGCACAGCCCATGGTACATGGTAGAAATTCAGTGAAGGTCCATTGAATTAATATAAACACACTCCTGATTTAAATGTTTTTAACAGGGACAAAGTGTTGATGAGATTTGAAAGCTTAAAAAAATTTACAATGGGAAACAGGAACCACACACAGAACCCATAGTGATTGTTTTTGCATCTGCATAACAGACTCAAAACCAAGCTCATTGTGGGACCATAATTGGATTGCTATTAACAGAGGTGTGGAAAAAAGAGATTATCGAATCAACCTGAAGAAAAGGATTGCCTGCCCCCTCAAGAGTATAAAAAGGTGCGAGAGACTTGGATTCAGTTGGAACCTTCTTCCACGAGAGATCGGAATTTACCCCAAGAGAACACAGCTAGAGAGAGGGTAAGTACACCATTCCAATCAACCTGTGTGTTAAGAGGCCCTGAAGTCTAGCTCCTCGGGTCTTAGAAACCGTTAACAGAGGTTCTGTTCAAGGAGTGAGACCTGGGATGCCAATGGAGGGGGGTTGTTTTTAAACGTATCTGTAATGTTTGATTTTTAGAGCTGTGTGCATAATTTCTTTTTTCATTAGAAAGTTTGTTAAGAAGTAATATATCTCGAGTCTTCATCTCCAGATTATAGGTGCAATCATAGTTTACAGCCCAAATATCAGGTCAGTCAGGAAGAAAAATATTTGACATCAGACCTAACGCAGACAATTGGGGGAGATTTGGTCACTAAATTGGTATATTTGGATTGTCAATAAATTACCAAAGTGTGAAACCAGATCCAGCAAGAGCTATGCTATGTAACATATAATATCTGGGCACTGGAAAGCTTAAAAATCAGTATTTCTTATAATTTTTTTTTAAATCAGTGAATCTGGTCATTGAAAACTATATTTTATTTTTTTATTAACCTAAAATTATTTTTGCTTTGGGAATCTAAATTTATGCCTTTATCCTGATTACCTGAGCCTTTTAAAAAATGTTGCTAAGGTTTTTCTGATCTAAGAAAGCATCAAAAGCCACTATGGGGAATTTAAAAGACGAAAACAAGTATAAAATAGAAATTAAAATGGCAATAACCTATACTACTTCTGAAATAGCGACTATGTGCATTTTGATATATTTCTTTCCAGGCTTTTTTTTTTTTTCTATGTACATACAAGTATTTTATTTCAAAACTAGGATTATGTCATATAAAGTTCATTATCCTTAACATTACTTTATGACCATGACCTCTTTCAGTGAATATTCTTAGGAAATATTTGCATAGAATTCTTCATACAAATGTACCAGATTGTATTTAACTAGTCCCCAAAGTTCAAAGTACTAGGGAAAAGGATCATCTGAATATACTGATTACACTCAAACCATTTTTTTCTCAAAGTATACTATTCCATAAACTACATGCTGCCTAATCAAATAAGTCCCCAGTGATCATGTGATATGCCTCAGTGAATATTACCTTTTGATGGTATCAAAGCTCTACTTATAAGGCTCTTTTGGTTCCTCTAGTTTGAGTAGAATCTACTGTGGTAATTTAATAGTTTCACAGATAGTTTTGATCTCCATGCTTAATGAAAGCCAAAGGTCAACATCCTCCTTATAAATAACCAATTACGTGAGTGACCTAAAATAGCTCCTATTGGCTACAGCAGATTAATGAGAGCCGGCTTAGAATCCTGTCAGGCAGTATGGCTATTTTAGTGCCACAGTGTAGCTAGATTTTCAATCTCCTATGGCCAATAACGTATATATTAGATGTTGATACCCCAACTATGGAATCACAGATAAAGAATGTATACTTTACTGGTGAAAAATTGATTGCATGCCTCTCATTGGTTCAGGGGAATTGGAACTCTGGTGTCTTTGTGTATAAGAGGAAGAAAGTAACACAAGATCTAAAATTCACACGGGTTGTAGGTGAGGGAAAAGGAAGAGGAAATTATGGTGTGAACAACTGAACCAAACAGCTGCCCAGTTTGGAAATATAATTGTAACTTAAAAATGAACTTATTTGACTCAGGTTATTTAAAAGCTAACAGTTATAGTTGTTTAAAACAGAAAATAAAAGAACAGCAAGGCATCATAGTGATGTCATATCAGTTGACCTTGTTTTAAGAAACTTATAAGCACAGCTGGAAATTTCCAGCTATTAATCTAAAAATTCCCATAGACAGACTACCTGTTCTTTTCAGTGATTTACATTATATTTAAAAGAGCAGAATACCGCAAGCACCGATATTCAGATTAACAGCTGGTAGACTCCTCAGCAGAGACAACAAAGACTTCACAATTCTTCTCAAAGTGTGTTTAGTTACAATTCAGTCTTGCCGTCTTTTTGTCTCTTCCAGTACATTTCATTACAGTGGAACTTTATTCTTGTCGAGCTTCGCATTCACATTCTTTTCACCCAATTACCGTAATACTGGGAGTATCTGGCCCGAATTTGGGACCCGAAATTTACACTGTCATCTAGACTGCAGCTTCTCCTTTGTCTGACTTCACTTCCACTCGCACATTCCAGGCCCCCAGGTAGAATTAGGCCTCTTTCCTTTAGGGCTACCACAGTACCCAACAGAAAAACATCTATTCCACATTTTATTCCACAAGATTATAACTTTATACATGGGTCACTTTTGAGGAAAACTTCTTTTTTATTTTAATTCTGTATGATGCTTTATTTTTTTATTTATTTTATTTTAATTGTTGTTGCGGTACAATCTTCTATCTTTTACTCCCATCCCAACCCACTCACCTGGCCCTCCCCTCCTCCCTCCCATTTCCACCCACCCCTAGTTTTTATCCTTGTGTCGTTTATAGTTGTTCCTGTAAATCCTTCCCATTTCCCCCTGAAATTCCCTCCCCTCTCCCCTCTGAACACTGCCAGCCTGTTCTCTATTTCAGTGTCTTTAACTATATTTTGCTCGCTTCTTTATTTTGTTGTTTAGGTTCCTATTAAAGGTGAGATCATATGGTATTTGTCTTTCACTGCCTGGCTTGTTTCGCTTAGCATAATGCTTTCCAGTTCCATCTATGCTGTCGCAAAGGGTAGGAGTCCTTTCTTCCTTCTGCATAGAATTCCATGGTGTAAATGTACCATAGTTTTTTGAGCCATTCATTTGCTGATGGGCATCTAGGTTGCTTCCAGCACTTAGCTATTGTAAATTGTGCTGCTATGAACATTGGGGTGCAAAGGTTCTTTTGGATTGGTATTTCAGGGTTCTTAATATATAAGCCTAGCAGTGGGATTGCTGGGTCAAAAGGCAGGTCCATTTTTAGTTTTCTGAGAAAATTCCATACTGTTTTCCATAGTGGTTGTACCAGTCTGCAGTCCCACCAACAGTGCACTAGGGTTCCCTTTTCTCCACAACCTCTCCAACACTTGTTGTTTGTTGCTTTGTTTATGATGGTCACTCTGACTGGTGTAAAGTGGTACCTCATTGTGGTTTTAATTTGCATCTCTCTGGTAGCTAGCGATATTGAACATCTTTTCATGTGTCTCTGGATCCACTGTATGTCCTCCTTGGAGAAGTATCTGTTCAAGTCCTTTGCCCACTTTTTAATTGGGTTGCTTGTCTTCTTAGAGTGGAGTCGTGTAAGTTCTTTATATATTTTGGAGATTAAACCCTTGCTGAGGTCTCATTAGCAAATATGTTTTCACATACAGTTGGTTCTCTTTATTTTAATACTGTTTTCTTTAGCTGTGTAAAAGCTTTTTATTTTGATGAGATCCCTATTTTTTCCTTTATGTCCCTTGCTCTGGGGGACGTATGAGTAAAAATGTTTCTGCGTGAAACATCTGAGATTTTCCTGCCTATGTTCTCCTGTAGGACTTTAATGGTGACATGGCTTATATTTAAGTCTTTTATCCACCTTGAATTTATTTTTGTGTATGGTGTAAGTTGGTGCTCAAGTTTCATTTTTTTGCCCATAGCTGCCCAGTTCTCCCAACACCATTTGTTGAAGAGACTGTTTTTACTCCATTTTATGTTGCTGCCTCCTTTGTCAAATATTAATTGGCCATAGAGACTTGGGTTTATTTCTGGGCTCTCTGTTCTGTGCCATTGGTCCATGTGCCTGTTTTTATGCCAGACCAGGCTGTTTTGACTACAGTGGCCTTGTAATACAGTTTAGTATCAGGTATTGTGATCCCTCCTACTTTGCTTTTCTTTCTCAAAATCACAGAAGCTATTCAGGGTCGTTTATGGTTCCATATAAATTTTTGAAATGTTTGTTCTATGTCTGTGAAATACACCATTGGTACTTTAATACGTATTGCATTGGATGTGTAAATTGCTTTGGGTAGTATGAACATTTTGATGATGTTAATTGCAATCCATGAACACGGTATATTTTTCCATTTGTTTGTGTCTTCCTTAATTTCTTTCGTCAGTGTTGTGTAGTTTTCTGTATACAGGTCTTTTATTTCCTTGGTTAGATTTATTCAGAGGTATTTTATTTTTCTTTTTGCTATATCAAATGGATTTTTTTTCTTGATTTCTGCTTCTGCTGTTTCATTGTTGGTATACAAAAAGGCCTTTGATTTCTGGATATTGACTTTGTATCCCACTGTTTTGCCAAAATTTGTTTATTAAGTCAAGCAGTTTTTTGGCATGAGGATAACTTCTTTTCCATGTTTGTATATCCACATCTTAGATCAGTGTCATTGCATAGCAAATGCTCACAGACAATTTTTCAGAATCATACAAGGAAAAGATTGTTTATAGAGATAGTATGGGCTGTTCTGAAACACATGGTATGGTTTCTGCTAAGATGTTAACATGTGGTTGATATCAAAACACAGCCAAGCAAATCAGAAATTCTGTGTTTTCCTGGGAAATTCATACCCCCATTTCTTTTCATTTTTCCACATCCAGAACAATTGCTGTTTATTTCTAGTAACAGAAGAACAGTGCTAATTGAACTTCCCTGCTTCAAAGGAGAACATCATTAGCTCAGCATAGAAAATTAGCTCTAATAAAACCTTATAGGCTGCCCTGAGATAGGTAAAGGTACAGGTATGACTCACCATGGCAACCATCTCCATCATGAGAGGACTGAGTCAGATTTCCAGAGTAAAAGCAAGGACCTTGGAAGAGTTCTCTGGAAATCAGAGCATTTATGAATTTGGTTTTTTTGTTGCATTGATTACAGTAAATCTAGACCTATAGAAAGTAAAACCCTTGCAATTACCACCAGCCAAAGCATGTTCCTGTCTCTCCTGTCTCTTCAGATATAGCTTGGTATAAGTGGCATGGGGCCTGGGTTACCAGAAATATTACTACTGCTGCTTGTAGCTGCTGCTGCAGTTATAACTCTTGAAACCACAGAGAAGTCCATGTACCCACTGCACTGGAAATGGATGATTTTTGTCTCCCTGTGTGACACCTACTTTATAACCAAAGGCATGCTTTTACTCTGAATAGCAATGATGAGCTACCTTAGAGCAGCAGCACTTTGAAGCTTTTCAGAGTCACAGATCCTCTCTCCTGCACCTGATGAATCAGAACCATTCCAGGTGCCTCTAAAGGGAAGATTTAAACATTTATTTAATGGACCCATGATCCCAATTTTATGAAAAGAATAATGAGTCTGGGACCACTTTCCAATTCTGGCTGGCTCATTCAATAAATGTGCTTTACCCTCTCCTTAAGTATAATGGAATAGCCAGTTCTCCCAAAGCCTTGGTAGAGTTGGTAAGAGACACAATCAGATAATATAAAGGAAATCATTTGCGATGTAAATTACATGGAATGTTAGGATCCTCCCTTCTCTCTGAGATGACTTGGGCACTTTCTGTGAGCACTTTGATGAGTCACTTATTCTGGATTAGAGTTCTGTTTCCTGATCTTGGATGATCTTCCAGGCCCTTCCAGTTTTATCTTTACATGGCTCTAAAATCCTTTAATCTTGTATTTGGAAAAACTCCAGCCTATAACCCCTTACCTTTTGTCTTTCTAACAGCTTCTAAACCTCAGCTTGTCCAAAAGGCACGAAGGCATAAACACTTCACAATTTCCTTTTACAATGACCATAACAGGCACCAATATTGAGCCATGTAATTAAAGTGCTTTGAAAAGATAAAAGCCCTTAAAAATGAAAGATTACTGTGTAGAAGATAAGGGTCCAACAGTAAGAAACAGCTAAAACACAAAACAGTTAAAGGACAAAAATTCAAACAAGAAAATTTGAAAATCTAATAGGCTGTATTGAACAATTCATGGATCAGTCAGCATTTCATCTAGTAAATAGAAAGTGCTCCATGGAGTTGTACAAAATGGAAAGTTTTTACAGGCAGAAAAAGGGTGAGACAAGGAAGTTAAAAGAGTAGATGATTTCAGGAGAGATTAGAGGAAGACCAGGGAATTTTATCAGGCCTTACCTCACTGGAACTGCCCAGGAAATTCCAGACTGATTGGTTTAAAATTCCATTCCTGGGAGAGGCTGCAACTATAATCAGATTAGGGATTAAGTCAATGAATCTTAGCAAGAGTGACTCCATTTTGAGCCTGTTTAATCTTAACACTTTTCAGGGCAGAATATCAAAACCTTTGTGCATGGTTTCAGGAGACTCTAACTGGAATGCACCTACCACAGATAGTTGCCATCCTGAATTAAGCACTATATTTTACAATACCCATCTGCCAGGATCTTCCCATCTCAAAAAGGCTGTAATTGAAGAAAAATTATTACAAATATTGTAAAACCTGTTCTTAAGTGACTATCACTGATCAGTCAGCAATTTCAGTGTATTTAGATATTACGCACCAGTTAACAGATAACTTGTCATACCCCTCAAACTTTAATATTAATTAGCATCCCTTTGGTACAACCAACAAAATAAAGACAAAGAAATATTTTCCTTAAATTTTAAAACACTGCAGTCTTTAAGCTTACAATTTTGCAAATCTAAAAGCCTACTTACACTAACATATAACAATTTTAAAATATTAAAGTAAATTTACTCTAGGTTTGCTACGTTATGTATATTCTCAGGGCATGGTTTCTATCTGCCTTACAGTGTACAAATGAGAGGATGATAGCAGAGGGAAGTTAAGTCTAGAATTCTCTGTGAAACACTCTGCCAAAGAGATCAGCATGTCACTATCACTTTGGGTGAATCTGTACTAGATCAATAATTTATTCCTGAGTCACTGATACTATTTGTCTGTTCTTTTGTCTTGTTGTTCAGTTCAAGAAAAAAAAAAGTAAGATTAGTCTAACATAATAATGTAAACATGAATTATTAAAAGTCTTTCAGGAGAAATTTTCAAGCACAGCATAAATAAGTAAATAAACAAACAATCTGTCCTCTTGGGTGATACTTTCCAAGATAAGCCAGCCTGTTATCATCAACGCTTTCTTGA